>JABASD010001891.1:0-32846 GCA_019776165.1 Pogonognathellus flavescens
TAATCATTCTTTAAAACTAAGTTTTACAACCTTTTATTAGTTATACTGAGTCGTATTCGGCTATCATGCTTGTATGTATGACAGTGATTATTTTTATGTTAATAAAATAGTTTTCCCCCCTACAATTACCATGTATAGCTATTTCTATAATACTTTTGTATACTAACTCAATTTGATGTACTCTTTCGATACGATACCTGCAAGTGTTATAATTTTGAATAATTCTCGCTTTGATAAATCGAGATTTTGTCCTCTAAGTTAATAATAATAATTATTCATTTGTTATTACAGGAAAAATATGAAAAATGCATCAACATAAGCACTTATGCTGGTGCATTTTAGATAATTAGATTAATTTAGATTTAGAAAGTGTAATGTACTCACATTACACTTCCTAAATCTAAATTTTAATCGTTTATGGCAGGATAAGAGACGAAGTATATGTCAGAGCATGGATTTATGGTTTATATAAAGTATAAAGTACTTATGTTACAACCGGCGAATGATGCCCGTTTATTGTGTTTTATTTTCATCTGTATATTAAAGGTAGGAGGCATGAGTTGTAAAATTTTAGGTTAGGATTCAGCATTAGACAGGCGGATGCTCTTAATTTGGAAAGCTTAAAATGGCTGTTTTGAATTCCTTAGGCATGCAGCTTTTTTGTAGTTGCAAAGTTTAAGAATGCACCTATTTAATTCTTTTTTTGAAAAAGCCGCAAGTCAAACCATGCCAAAGAAATGGCTCCTGGAAGGGGAAGCTGCGGTGAAAACTCTTTCCAAACATTAACTCTGTTCCAGACAGATGGTAAACATGTCAAGTTGCAAAATATTACTTTCAGCCAACCATCAGTATTTAATATTATCAAATAAATTGAAATTCTAACTGTAAATAATTAATGTCTCCGAAGACTGTAAGAACATAATATTTTCTCCAAGTTTCGAAGAAGAAAGTGTTCGAAACAACACGAAAGTTCATCATTTGAAAAAGTTGTTTCCGATATCTCACCCAAAATTATATGCCTGGTTTAAAGAGAAGATTCCGATAAAAGAAAGCCCTTGGTAATTTCGAAATCAATTATTTTGGCTTTGGCAATTTAAAATAAAGTTTCTACAACAGAAAGTTGGAAGAGACGGTAATGAATTTGTAGTTTAAGATCTGGGGAGCACGTTGAAAATATTAAAGATGATACATTTAGGAAGAATTCTTGGAGTTAATTAATCTTTTAACTGTCCAAGTAAAGAGCATTCGCCTTATTATGGTATTGTGAGTATAAGAGGAACGATGAGGTTAGCTAATACAAGCGAGAGGGTAATATTTTATTTTCTGGTGTGTTGAGCAGAGTAGGAAATAAGTGTAATAGAATATGACGGTATTTTATTCAGTGAGAACATGAGAAGTGATGTGATGACGCTTATTGCTCAAGTGAAAATAATTCTGGTTGACAGCCCTGGCTGGATGTTCGTTTAATTAGCCCGAGTCTGACAAAAGGATGTGGCAAGTTGACTTGACAGCCAGAACACTCACACACACCCAGTCAACAACACTTACAAATACGTTTAGCTTCATGTCGCATATAAATGTGCATCATATCCTCAGTCTACATGCATTACCTATAATATTATATGTTCTATTACTTAACTTAATGCTCAGTCTCATATCCCAAGTCTTTATGCATACAAATATTTCAGGCTGATAATAAGAAACAAAAATACTTGCATATTATAAATATAGGTAAAAGTATAGATAGGTAAATATAGTAAGGTATTATTATGCTGATATAGTATTAAAGGGATTTATTAGACCAAATACTAACTTAACAAATAAAATTTTGATAAAGCATTGCTTGAAAGTAAAAAATGTTCTCCATAATAAGATGCAGAGTTGCCACTACAATAAATGTTAATACCAACAACTTACTTTGCAGATTTGACTCTTCCAAATAAAGTCACGACTTAAAACGTCCATGATATTACAGATATTTCATCTGTACATAGGAATGCATATTACACAATAACTTCACTTAACTACACAACAGATTTTGTCACGCATAATTAATATGCTTATTTTATTTTATTTAACAAAGAGAGTAATTACACATGTGCCGAATTGAGTACATCTTTGCTAAATATATCTTCAGTTACATTATAAATATTTTATAATTGATTTGCTGTCTGTAACAAGGGCCAAGAAAAAAGTCGGAATAGTTAAAATGTAATATTAATATCTAGTACATCAAATATATAAATTTCCCCTAGCATTACTTTCTCTAGCTCAATTCTAAGTCTTATTGCTGTTGAATGCGAACCTAGGTCATTACCCAAATATCACCTACATAACATTTTAATTTTAATTTCAGTTCAGGGAACTAAAAGTAATGAGCAACTAAATATTACTATTATTTCCAACACACACTCATAATTTTTGTATTATAATAGCTAAGGTACCAATAAATACACACGCCTGCACGTATACAAATTCTACACAGATTGACAATACATATTTTGTGTCTACAGATTAATAAGATAATCTATAAATACTTACAATAATACAGTAATACCCATGCATATTTGAATAAAAATTGTTTTCAATTTGTGAGTAGGTGAAAGCGCATCTGTGAAAGACAAAATTATATAATGCATTTGAACTGCATACTTTATTGGTTTGAACGCAGTGCAAGGCAAAGATACACTGAGCTGCATGTAATCAAGATGGTGTATGTAGCTTGAGACTGTGAACACAGATGCTGGTGTGGAAAGTGCAGTGTAGTGTATAAACAGAAGCATAGCTAGACATTTGAGTGTGGAAGTGTATTGGGAGAGGAGCTGGTAGTATAAGTTAGTTGGAGTGACAAATGAGAGGAGGGATGTAATATGGATGTGTCAAGGCGAAAATAAAATATGAGGCAATCTGTAGAGGCTGCGGAGGTCTGACAGAAATGAATAGCTCTATTTGTGGCAAGTCATCAATAATACTTGAGCTCTCTGTCACACACCACAAGAATCTGCCCAGAATCCATCTCGTACTTACACGTAGACCACTTTAGTCCTTTACTGCACTACTTACTCCTCCATGTACACAAACTAACCTGCTGCTGCTCCTCAGCTCTACATACACACTACTCACATTACTGCCATACTCTAACTTACAACCAAAGAAAACTCTCAATCATTTTGCACACATTCCATCACAGAAACTGATGTTCACATAATGGCACATTTTATTCCACACAACAAAAGAAAAGGCATAACATATAGATACATTTATAACAGAAAAGCTCGTATATTTTAATATTGTGTGTACACGCTGAGTTATAGAAAAAATTGCAGTGTATACTTACTTAAGTAGTATGTCTGTATAAAGAAAGGGAATAGTTAAGAGTATAAAGGTATGTATGATGTAGGAAATGTGTGTGGAAGTATATAGGAAGTATATAAAAATAAAAGACGAGGACGACAACAGAACAAAACGACGACGATATGATGGAACGTTCAAAATGCTCTTTACATAATTCGTCGTGGAGTCATCCATCTCTCTGTCTTTTTTTATTATTTTTCCTTTTCCGTAATTCCTCTATATATTTAGCAGGGCTAGATATATCGTTGTTGTGTATCCTGGTCGTAAAAGCATGGAGTGTATGGAGTAGAAGTTATTGTGGTGTGTCCTCATTTCCTCAATCATTTCTCCATCCTCCCGTTGCATCCGATCCCATTCATATCCCGTGTCAATTGACAAGACAAGACAAGGCTAATAAATTTCAGTCTCAGTTTATTTATGACCATGTGATCATATCAACTCCGTAAAAAGCTGGAAAGAGAAAAAATCTTTTTAGTATTTTTCTCGGAGTCTGTGGGAAAATTTACGAGGAAATGTCAAAGATTGTCCAGTCCAGCGCACGTTGGAAGATAGGGAAGCGATGTGTCGTCTCACGTTCCGAGTAAATTATGAAATAAATCTGAAACACGAGAAAAGGCATTGCCTACGGAGCTGCAAGTCGAGAGACAGAGCCAGGAGCACAGATTTTCTTATAGAACAACATAAATCCTCCTTGTCGACGACAGTCAACGAAGTAAACCCGGCCAACACAACTCTGGCGAGTGTAGACTCAACTCAACTGAAATTTATTTCTCCGACACACAATTTTCTTCTTTTGGCCAAAGAGAGACGGGTAAGAGCGAGAGACCAAAGAGAAAGACGAAAGCTGTAATAAGCACACACTTAAAGCCTTTGCTTGTTCTTTGCAACACCGAAAAATAAATTTGATGATCTGTTGAGTCAGAAAGTGAAGATATGAAACAAGTAGCAAAATAAGTGTAGCTTTTACTCTGTTGGAAAAGGAAGGAGGGATGTCGAGAAAACAATTGTAGGACAACTTGACTCTTTTCCTGTGTATTTAGAGCCTCACTCGATTTGTTGAGTCTTGGGCTCATCCTCCGCGTCTTGTGTGATGTGGTGGAGCTATTTGATGTCATCTCTTCTATAAAAGACATTTATTTTCCGCTAAGAACATCTCTCGACACTCTCAGTTCACCAACGGGCTCAACTTGAGCTCAGCTCCGATGACTACCTGTCCTCCTTGCTGTGTGTTCATGTCTCCTCCTTTTAGTAGCTCAACCTTTCCACCACTAGTCAAACCAGCAAAAGTTCATCGTGTGCAACGACTGAGAAAGATTTATTTTTCTTAGTACTTTTGCAACCAGAACAAGAAGAGGAACGACTCTCCACAACGACGAACACAGGCGTTGAAGAAACGAGTTGAGCTATGTCTTCTCCAGAAATTGCTATACCGTCATCCCTCACTCGACTACTTATAATTTATAATACCATATGTATAAGATCACTATATACCTTTAAACACAGGCTTAACCCTTTACCTCTTCCTATATACACTTGTATATCTTATATCTATAAAAATCCAATTTGAGGAAAAGTTGTCGTACTAACGAAAAAGGAATATGTTCATGTGTGTGTAAAAGAAGGATATAGTTATAACACACACACACGACGACTTTTCTTTAATAGACTGGCAATAAAGTAGGAAAGAAGAAAGTCCTTGTCTTTTTACTGCAAGCGAGAAGAACTGAGAAACTGTTTGGGTTGACGTTGACGGTGACACTCGCCTCTTCCTCTTCAGTTACCAACGACTCCACTACTCTTTGACTCTCCAGTCTTGACTACTGTCGTACAACAATTTATAACTTTTACCATGCCACCGCCAAAAAGAGAAACGAAGGCGACTAGTACATAAGTACAGCACAGCCGAACTCAATTCGCCTTTAACTAAACCTGTCTCTCGCTTTTTTCTCGGTTAAAGTCTGGCTCTTTTGCTTTGGTCGTTTGACTGTTAAGCAAAAGAGAAGAAGGAAAACACACGTTGGGCTACAACACACATTTAACTTGACACAGGAATAAAATCCTCTCACATTGACAGACACTCCACACTCACACCACACACACATACACAAGCTGCTCCTCTTCTTTTCTATTCTTCTTCAGCGTCTTTTAAATGTCTTGTCTTGTCGTGTCTCTCAACTCTCAACCTTTCAACGCCCCCACAACTTTTCTTAAGTGCTTTCTTCCTTCCTTACAAAGGAAGTGGATTTACAAAGGTGTGTTCGCGTATATGCAACATATATGCAGTCTAGTCAATCAAGAACAAGAACAGTCAATGATGCAATAATATGTAGGCAGTTAGCTCCTGACATGTAAACCTGACAACCAACAGACAACAAAGAATTCGCACAACTCGTCCTCAGTCTCCTTCTTGCATGCATTGCCATCAAATCATTTACCGTCAACAGAAAATAACGTCTCCAAGCACAATACTTATTATTGGGCGCTTACAACTAAATGTTAATATTAGTTATCATCCAATCATTAGATAATACAAGCTTGCAGATGTAGAAGTAAAAGTGTTGTAAAATAATGAATCCGGTACAACTTACAATGAGAACTTAAATCTAAACGCTTTAAATTGTTTACCTATGTGTAAATGATTGTGTGCATGTTTGACATCCATACAGGTATACGTGGTAATGATCATCTTCATTAAGTTGTATGAATATAATTTATAAGCAATTTAAATTTATATCTACACAAAATCTTGATATGAATTTTTCTGTGACTTTCAGTTTTCCTACATACCTTGACAAATATTTTCCTCGCGACTTTTAATAGACCGGGGAGAGGTATTTCCTTACTATACCTACTAATTAACACAGAATTTTTTACATTTATTATTTATTTCTCACTTAATTATACCACGTAATTTTTAAGGGGATGCGATAAAATCGTATTACGAAAGGTAAGATCAGCATAATTAAAAACTTATTGCTTTCCAAAATGTAAAAAGTGTCACAGAAGGTTAATATATTTTCCCATTTCCCTTGATTATTGTGTGGTTTGAGAGATCCAATATGATTGACTAAATATATGTAAATCCTCAATTCAATTGACAAGAATTAATCGCATTCACTTAAACTACGTGACATGAGTTAGTAGTAAATACATATACGAAAATATGACTTTAACTTGTCGGTGTATGGAAACATACGACCGGGGGATAAAAAGAGATAGTCAGAGTCAGAATCCGAAATTTCCGAAATATCATGTGGTAGTGATGATGAAGTAAAGATTGTTTCTTTGATACAAGTGATTTGAAATGAATATTTGATTCCAACAGGAGTTATTATACTATTGGAATTATATCTGTATTATGCATATTGTATTATGCATATTTTAGTATTGTATGAAATGGGGAGTGTAATTTACATGTTTTGTGTGTCTGTGTATTAGGATGTGATGTGACGTGAGATGAGGGTGTGCCTCATGCTGCGGAGTGGCATCCTGTGTCATTTGTGCCTTGTCCCATGGTCGTGGTAACGAAACGAAGCCACAAGGGGTGAAATAATGACTCGGCATGTTGTCCTCCGATGCCCTTTTGGCCTGACAATAACCCACCGGGAGCTCTCATCTTTCTTTCTCACTTGGACAATAGAGTCGACATTTGCTGTTGGCACTCTCATATCATTCACACGGCGGGACACCCGTCACATCCAAGCCAGCCAATCCAGAGCACAGACAATTGCTACAACCATACATTCTATAACTGTACAAGTAAGTAGAATATAAATACGAGATTATAAATATCTTCTTCAGACTGTATAAAACTTTAACCATACCAACATATTTTATACTATCTCAGCTCCGGACTGGGACTCTTTCACTTTTCTCTATTTCCTAGTCTCATCATCACATCGTCTGTCTCTCTCGCTCTAGCCACACTTTTTGTCTCTCTCTATAATTCTTTTATTCTCATTTAAATTCAAGAAAGCGACTACTGCGATGTTTAATTCAGCTCGACAATTCTAGCGCACCCAATTCTCTTCTACGCAATTTAATTCCCATTCAAATTCTCACAGACTCTTTGTCAACATATAAGTATATAGATAGATATAGTCACTTTTTCATTAAGTCTTTCTCTCTTCATCATATTCCCATTCATAGCCCACAAAAATACGGAGATTTCCAATTCAATTCACTCTTTTATGTAACAATGCACGCGATATGAGAAAATGTAGTCAATAATGTAACAGAGATGTATATACTTATACTGTCTTATACTTGAACAGTTTGTAAAGTGACTGCGTATAATATAGTTCAGTGAAATTGTATTTAAATAGAACAGGAGACGGTTGGTGTGTTTTTTACAGTTGAGATAGATGGATAGGAGCAGTAGAGGACTGACGTTGTGGTGTGGCGGAAGTAAATCTCCTAAAAAATAGACAAGGGGAAGACATTTGAATTTATGACTTTATCGCTATCTGTATCGTATCTCTATCCGAAATCTGAGTCGAATCGGATTGCCTTCAAATTGTAACGGAATAGATATAGACTTGGTTTTTTGAAATTATGGCAGCAGTGCAATGTGTAAAGATCGGTTTATAAAATACGCTTGTATGTGCGAGTACTCTTTCAGAGTAATAGAAAATATTTCGCTTGTGTAGATACAGATAGGTATTTCCAGTTTGTCTATAGTATTGCGGAAAAGATAATATTATTGAAAGCAAAGGAAATAGCGTGTGGTAGATACACACAGTGTATATAGAAGAATATTGATAGTGGATTGGAGATAGTGGAATATTAGTTGGTGGAGGGATAAAGAAGAAGGATAGTGAAGGAGTCAAGTCAATTCGGAGTCTGGTCCTCGTCTCGTCATAAATTAGGCAAAGGGCAATGGGCCATATGTCTTTCTTGGGCTGTTAAGGGGGCAGCTGAAATTTCTTTCCGGATGGACGAACGACGACTACGATGGGTCTCTATCTTCCTTCCCGTTTCCTCTCTTTCTCCATTCCAGGACCATACATTTCAACTGTGTCCATGTGTGTTTCCAATCCATTCGTTGCTACCACACTGTTCTTGTACATTATGGAATCTCAAAACTGGAATGGTTTACATTGGACGTAGTGCCTTGCCTGGGATTGTGGCTCTTGCATTTCTGCCATGCCACAGAGAGAGAGAGAGGAATGGGAAGAAAAGGAAGAAAGTGTCTTGTCGTATCGTCCTTCGATAAATTTGTGCGTCCAATCCGATTCCTTTTGCTTGTCTTGAGCTACAACAGCACTTTTTCGGTTTTCTCTGACTGCCTCTTACTTTTCCAGCCTCATTCGCAACCCGACTGCACTAGCAGACAATTTGATACGCAGAAACATTCATCTTTTCTCCTCATTTATCTTTCTAATGCTTCACTCGTAAATTTTACGTGGAAATGTGCAAGTCGATCGGACACGGTGACATTTATACTCGCACATACAGGCTACTTCTTATTGCCCACATAAATTCCAAACGCAGCCCCAGTCGACTTTTACGAATTTTACTCAACACCCATCCCTTCACATGCAGACAGTCAACTACTACACTCATCCAAAGTCCCTCTTCTCCACTGGCAATTCCTTTCTCAAAATCTTCGGGTTTCTTCACGTGCTAGTTCAGAGAAATCTTTCATTCATTCACTACCCGTTTAAATACGCTTTAAGAGAAAGAAGAACAGTCAGTGTAATAAAGTCGCTGCGTCTACAGCTGGTTTCTCCTCCCGCTAAAGTCTGTCCTGGAACAGCCAACATATGGAAATCCTTTTATTCTAAAAGGAATTGGAATGAAATGGCCAAGCCAACAAAGCCAGGCGAAATCAAATAAATATTCCTCCACTTAATCCTTTGCCATTTTTATTAACCCATCTCATACATTTTCTAACTGTTATTTCAACTTATTTGCATCTCACACATAAAGTACAAATAATGTAGTATGTAGACAGTAAGAAAATTTTGAGTGTTTTTCACGATCTCAAGTTCACTATTCCAGCAAAAAAATTTCCTGCGTACAGAAATGTTGGAAAGTGATTGATTTAAAATGACATATACGGAACTTAATTGATAGGATTGGCATATTTGTCCAAGACAATTGTTCCATTGGGGGCAATGATGTGGAAAGTCCATCCTGTTGGTCTCTTTGGACGAGCACTTTGATTATCATATTGGAATTTGTATGTTAATTTATAAAAATATGACTCGTTGCCTTCATTACTGGACTTTTTCAGATCATCGTAGATTTTTTGATTTCGATTCACCCATTGAGTATTCACTCTCTTCCCATTTTGGGGGAAAACATTATAAGTCACATTGCCAGGACCACCCAGCTTCTTCAAAACGACTTGTGCAGGTTGGTCGCTGATATTGTTGGCGTCTTGTAGTCGAACATGTTCTTTCATGGCTGGAGTTATACCTGTTCCAGTGTCCAAGTGCGCTGCACTCACTTCCGCATAAACACATTCTACTCGTCCTCCATGGCCTTTCCGATATTCTTTTATGACACCCACTCCTGAAAATATGGCTGCCCCGGATTTCCCTTCTTCTTCAAATGTAGTAGTACTTGGAGGACCAATATCACAGCCAGGTTGAGCTTCGACTAGATGTACAAAATAATCAATGTTAATTAAGAAACTTCAAATTCTTCAAAAAATACCAAAAATAGATGTATTGAAGTATTGTACGCAGTGAGAGTGAGCACGTTGGATTAACATAGAAAAGTACCTGTTAAGTTGAATAATAGAAAATATAGGAAAATAACAATTTGTATGCTAACAGTGTATTTGTCTGTCATTATGAAGTGGTAACAAATTGCAAGCCAGATGAGAACAGTATTTAAGGAAGGGCAAATCACTTATATTACAATTTGGTAAAATGCACACTCTGGTATTGCGCTTATATGCTCCATCAACCAGGAAAATGAATGTCAATTTGCAAACAACAATATTATAAATGTGCATATAAATGAATATTCAGTTAATTATACCAATAGTATCTATAGAGTACACAGTAGTAGGTACAATAAAGGATTATTTGTAAAGGAAGACTGACAATTAATGTCTGTCACACAGTTGCAATGTAAAGGTGATTACATATTTAGTTATGGTACATATCATTTTTACTGAAACAAATACATACGCTTATGTTAAGGTTTCCACATCCACATATTCAGTTCATGATTTCCAAGGTATTTCATACAGTCTGCTAATTACTACAATAATAAATACTTCCCTAGTTCTTTATAACGTTATGCCACGCTTACAGATAAGTACACAATATGATTAGCAAGTAAATATTTATTCTCTTTTGCTACAATTTGGATAGAAATATTTTATATGATAGTTTGTTAGTAATTTTCCTGGAAGAAAGCCCAATTTTTAAAAGTTGACAGACACCCGACGATATTATTTATGTAAATCGGGAAGACCCACCGAGCTAGGAAGATAGATTTCTTTTTGTAAGAATTTACGCAGATTATGCTTATGAAAAAAATCCACTTGGCTCTTTCTTCCGTTTAAAATGTTAGTCAAATTATTTATCGGGAAATTATTGACAAATCATACGCGCTTATAAGTAAAGGTTGACACATTATTACAACAAATTGTCTCAGAATACAATTAATGAATTAATATTAAAACAACTAAAAATAAAGTCACATCTCATACAACCAAAGAAGAACGAAGTTCTGTCTACATCTCTAACGCTTCTAAGTAAAGCAAAAGGTGGTCGCAGTGTTGTTTATGGGAAACTGCACGGCTCCCTGCGAACGAGACTTGAAGCTGCATACAGAGACGGACACGTTTTATTTCTACCTCTCATGTCACAGAGCGAGCTTCATCCTAAAGAAACTTACTACAAACCAGATCAGAATCAACCGTTTTGTTTAGTTGGGCAAATGTAAGATGCATACAAGATTGAAAGAATCTCACAATTGTCGTTAATTACATAATCAATGCAAATGAAAGCAGATTCTTTATGATGCACTTACAATTTTTAATTATTCGTGAGATTTAATTTTAACATAGTACTCTAGGTATATAAATTTTCTTGGATACAACAAGTTTGTTCAGTACGTTTCGATACTATCAGTTTGTTCTTTGCGTATTAAAATTTAAGTAGGTATATACGGACATTGGATTTTGGATGCATTAAATTTTGTGTATAATGTTTCAAAAATGTGTGAAAGGTTTATTTCTGAATAAATAAAAGTTGAGTTCACAAAGAAAAGATGTATTGGGTTACACGAAGCGGTTGTTGTAGAATGTGTGGACAGAAGGAGAAGCTTTGCTCATAGTTCAATGTCCCACTCACTGAAATGTTCATATCGAGCAAAAATGTTGCCGACTATCATGGTTAGCTATTCCACGGAATGTGTTAAGGAAAAGAACCAACTTTTAACTACAATCTCTCTGCATTTAGTGTACCTTTCCTTTGCAACACATGTCAAATCAATTCCTTATAGGTATCTTATGTATGTCAGGAAAAATAATTTTGCTGTCCACATTAATGAAACAGTAACTCTAAATTGGATTAATATTGTCAAATTGTATTGAGTGTGTGTGTTACCAATATCCTTTTTATTATCAATTACGACTTTGTCATATATACCATACCACAAAAAGGAAATTACATGCCCATTGTTATTAGCATTATCTATTCATTTTTATTAAATTTATAAGAACATGATCGATGCACTATGCCTTCCATGGAATTTTTAATTGAGCATAAGGCAGCTTTTTTCTTAAATTACAAAAACTTAAGCCTACTCTGTTAACATTATTGTATTATTCTTTCTTCAATTTTTATTATGTTAGTCTCTCATTCAATATTATCTATATAATTAATACTTTTTACAAAAAAAGACTGCCGAATGGATCGTGTTAAAATGGCATTTGCAGTTAAGTACAGTTGAGAAAGAATTTCGGCTACACGTATGTAAAGATTCCTCTAGCTCTCTACAAGCATGGGAAAGGTTCCTATCGTCCATATTTTTAGAACTGATATGTGAGCTGAAATATTTTTATTGGTAGAACAGACTTTCATCGAATGTAAAACTAATCAAAATACATGACAGTAAATTCAGCTGCAGATTTCCTCTTTGTATGTAAAAGATGTGGTAAGGTGTATGTGTTCATTTGTTGGAGCATTTGAAAGACAAAAATAGAAATTACTTACTAATAGAAATCCAACAGGCATTTAAAACTGGGAGATGCATACTCGTATGGGATGGATTGACGGATGCACCAAAAAGTGAGAATAATAAAGCTTTTGTATTAGCCCTGGAAATAATTTTTAGAACTTCAAATAATCTTTGGAATCTTTGCGTGATAAATCTTATGAGTTGTGATTTTAGTTTATTTATTATGGCTATGAATTTTCAAAATGAATGTGGCTATCTTACTATCATCATCAGTGTTTATCCATTCTTTGTTTCAATTGAGTTCAGTTAGTTCAGTATGTGTAGAAAAATATTTATTTATTCATAACAAAAATAAATTATGGTAACAATGAAATGAGCGTTAAATTATAAAAGTAATTCGTTGATAACAAACAAAGGTTGAAAACAATTATTGTAGCATTTGGTCCTGAGTGTCGAGATTTCTGTCCATTTGTCTTTCACAGTCAGTCGTAATTCGTCAGTCGTCATTATGATTAGGATAATTATTCTTTCAACGTTTGTCTGAGCATTGCAAAATGCATTATTACCACTAAATAACTAGAATCGTCTTCCAAAAACATTTTTATTGTTTTTGTTTACTAGTACTGGCGTCAGCAGATTTAGTATTTGTTTTAATTGTTTTGTCCATGCTTTTCATTTGTCCTTTCATTTTCTCAAAAATATGAGATAAGTCTTCCGGAAGTTTTGTCATTAACTCGTCCAAAGTTCCCTTAAGACAGAAAAAGTTAATTTGTTAATTTTTAACCATTATAAATTTTATTTCCTTTTCTCTCTATTTTTTTACCTGTAGATAGGATTTGGCTTGTCTCGCCATAGACTCTGCTTCTTTGGAGCTTCTTCTGCCGGGAGTGGTGATGACAGGAATAGGAATAAGTAGTAAGAGAAGAAGAGGAAGTAATAAAAGAGCGAACTTGAGCAAAATGAGTGGTAAGAGCAAAGGAAGGAGCAAAGGTAACAAGGGCAACAATCCTAACTTCTTAAGCACCAAAAGCCCTTTGAGAATTCCCACAACACCACCAAGTCCTTTTAAACCTTTCAATCCTTTCAGGCCTAAGAGTCCAATAAGTTCTTTATCGAATCCTCCACCACCACCACCGTCGTCGTCTTCGTAAACTTGTCCGTACGCCTTTGCCACATCATTTTTCTCAATTAGTACCGAAAAAAATCATGAAAAAATTTTCATGGAAATAAGAAGCCAACTTACCTGGTGAGGTTGTATGTGATACTTGTACATTTGGGGTCCGGCTCCATAGCCTCCTCCGCCGATGTCTCCTCCTCCGCCACCCCCACCAATATATCCACCTCCGGATCCACCGTACCCTCCCCCAACACCTCCTCCCCCATCTCTTGCTTCAAACATTCCTCCTACGTTTGAGGCAGAGGCATTAAGAGTATTGTATGTCACATACGGAGGATTGATTGCTGTGGCACTGTCTACAAATTTCGGAAGAAGAGATGCCGCCAGAAACAACAGACTTCCGGTGAAAACGAAAATCTCCATTCCGATTCCACTCCTCCCACTACAGCCCATCTATAAAAATTATTAAAACAACACACAATTTGTCACAACTCCGAAAAAGCCCGAATATCCGCCAAGATGAGATTTTGTTTAAAGACGAGATTTATTTGTTTTTTGAAATTTACTTTGGAATTTATTATCCACGGGACAGAAAGACGTTTCGTTGTACACAACGTCAAGGTGAATGCTGCGGAGGGATGAAGAAGCGGAAGAGCCAAGGCTAGCAATGATTGTTGACGATTGCCGTGACTGGGACAGACTGTGGAGCATTTGTGTTCCTGATGGCACTCTTATAGTTCCCGCAACTCGTGATTCACCCAAAATCCCAACACCAAAAACCTACTTTTTCACTTTTCTTGTACTCACAAACTACTTTACATCAGACAGACGATACATACGCCGATTCATCTAATCATCGCTCTATTTTTAGACTACAGATTAATATTATTATCATCCTGCAGCACTTATAACTAAAGTAGAGTGCCCAACTCCATGCTTAAAGCTACTGCTCCAAAACTACCTTTTAGTATCAACGCTGCCTCCTCTAACAATCTCACTCCATTACATTAGCCCTGTGTCCATTCATCCTTCATTGTCATGTCAATTCACGAATTACATGTAGCAGGACATCTACAACTCATGAAACGTAGCCCCTACCACTATAATAAACTGCTTAAGTATTAAATATACACATAGTACTTACTACTACAAGAACGAAGGCATGGAATGTAGAGGAGGACCGCTTTGGTAACTGAAGATGTATTTAAATGCAAATAAAAGTAAAGAAAAGGAATTCTTTGATCTTCCTTCCCCGTTCCCCCAATTCTTTTCCATTGCTTGCCCAGGATGCCAAAATGTTTTTAAGTACAACTATAATGCGTCCAACAACTAAACACTGGTAATGAAATTAGTTTCTTACAATACTTTTGCTCTATGTTGCATACTTAAGTACATGGATGTATATCCAAAGCTATATAGAAAACGCTCTTTATAATCATTGCGACTACTACTCCATTAAATTCTCAAGCCATGGCTAACAATAGCCATCTTTGACAGATGAGTTATATACACACACAGATGATGTGAGATTATAAACTTAACTTTCTTGAGGCATTTCATTGTGTGTTCTCCCATCATGCATTTCTCTACGCTTTTACTTATTGCTTGTCTACTCTAGTATAGTAGTACTACCTTAAAATACAACAAAATGCACACACATCGGAAAGATGATGATGATGACAGCGATATCAATCATTCTCTGCACATTTATTCCGTTATATATATCTAGGCTTTATTTTTGTTACAAAGATTAAATCGCCAATCTGTTTGTATGCTATTATTTTTATACTTTACTTATAGCTACATATATTTATGTACACAGACAGGGGCAACAACAACAATAATATACTTTGTTAACCAATAGGTACTTTACTTACTTATTTAACCTCATACATTTTTTATTACTAATACGATGTAGGTATACATATAAAGGTAAAGGTATATAAGGGAGTATGATACATTGAACAGGATATAGGAGGAGAGAATACATACATATAGAGATAGACCCAGAACAACCGCAGGATTTAACAAACAAGAGAATTATACGGAGATTAGTATCACTCTCATCTTTCTCTGAAGACCAGAGATCTCTCAGAGTCACAACAGAAGATAAACAAGCAGAGGCACGGAATTTAATGACAATGACCAATATTTTCCAATGACCACCGCACACAATAACGAAAGGAAACCAAAGCGAATGTAATAAGAAATGGCTATATAAGTACACAGGGAAGTCAGGAGTAAATGAAGAGAACCAAAACAGGCAGAGATTACATGTAATGAAATTATTACCAACATAAAATTCGAAAAAGACAAATTCCCTCATGCCGTTCTTGGCTGAGCAATTTGACTGTTGTTTTTTTCTTCCTTTTCCTCAGCAGCCACTTCACTAGTCTCTGTAGTCACCCAGAGGAATCTCGTCAGTCGTCAGTCTCACTGCACTGCACAAGAATATCATTGTCATTGTCCTTCTCTGTCTCATTCATCCGTAGATACGTAATTATTCCGCACTAGATAGAGTACAGAACAACTACTGTAAAAAGTACACAGGAGTGTTTATTATTATATTATTATGTTTAATACACTGCGAGGAATCGGTCACAGATAAACTCAGAGAGTGCAGTAATCTTTTACTCTCCAATGTACCATTTTACAAGTTCAAGGGAAATACTTTCAAGAGCATGAGTAGGTATAACAATCCAATTGTCTAAGTCAAATCAAGTAATTTTTTAGTCCTCTTTGGTTCTTCTGTACTTCATAATTTCAGTAGACAATTGACCAAAATAGAAATAGAAAGCTTGAAAATTCATACATGGAACATCCGGTATCTTTCATTTCTATCAACATCCTTTCGTTTTCTATAAATTACTGGCAACTTAATTTGTTCCAAGCTCAGTTGATTGTTATATCCGTCTCAAATGAAGATTTCTTCATTTAAAAAAATTATTACCAACTATTTTAGCTATTTACTTTCAAATAAAATACTTGGTATAGCTTGTTATAATGTGCGACACTATTACAACCTTTGAACAAAAGATACACTTATAATTATAAAGGCTTATAATAATATTCATATAGATTTTTCGTGAAAATTGTGTTCAACACTGCATATCTAGTAAGTTTAATGGCAGAAGTGCCGATTAGAATTTATTTTTTCCATCAAGGACACCGATATAGTTGAATGTGACGAGAATTGAAGTTTGCTAAAAATTTCTAGGCCATTTGAAGCTGAAACAATGCTCCCGGTGTACTACAGCCATCGTCTAAGCTATAAAGTCCAAAGTAATGAGCAACGAGAGTAATTTGTTCGACCAGATTTTATTTTCCCACGAATTGTCTAGTGGAAGTATTAAATTAAGTTTTAGCCTAACATTATATTTACTCACAATCGGTGAGTGGGGCACAATACATTTCCAAGTAAGGGAAACAGGAATGGACACTGATTGTCAGTAGGACAGTAGAAGTACAGAACGAAGATAGACAGCCGAAACAAAAGTAGACATATAGTCATCAAGTCCTCATTATTATTGTCATCTCTCAGAAGATTTGAACATTTGCTTGCAGGCATTGTTTATAGAAATGTTCGGCCATCGTCAGCTAAAACAAGTAGAATGTAACAGTCATTGTATTTTATAAGGCAATATATTTATCTTCAGTTAGGCTCAGAAAATATAACAGGTAAATTGATACCAACCTTGTCTGCATACACTGACACATGTTCTCTAAAGGGTATAGACGGGATTGGAAAATGAGTTGTCGTAAAAATAATTGTTTCGTTTTATTTCTTTTCTTTTACTTGCAATCTTCTACTCATCTCATTCTAATCATTTATTTTATTAACATGTGTTGGTTTAGAGAAGCACTAGCTGTGTATAGAATTTCCATGGCTTGTAGGCATATTGATTAACTGTTAGCTATAAAATAGCTTATGGTAATATATACTGTACTTATTTACACGTGTAAAGAAAGAAGTCTAGATATGATCCTCAATAGATCCCTCGATAATGTCTTTATAGTTTACGACTGCTGTAGGAAACTATTAAGTCGCCAGAGTGTTTAGTTAATAAAAAAGAATCATTTATTTAAACAATTGTTCCATCCTCGGGCATTGTGTCGCGTAATTATCCAAGACATTTAGTTCAGAGACGAGTTGAGCTATTTTCGCCACAACTAATACCCTCTTGGCTTGTGATGACTAATGATTATTTATTAGCTACACAAACGAGTGACCGGTATTTGAGAACTGTAGAAGCACAAACAAAATCACACATAGACATAATATTTACTACGAGAAGAACAGTAGTTGGCTATAATAATAATGTAGGTAGTAATGTATTATTATCACCATTTACTCATATTACAAAGGAATGTGTGATCTGATAAGATTGATTATACACAAATAAATAGAATCATCTGAAGTCTTTCTCAGGTTACACTAGGCATTCAGATTCACACAGCGATAGAGAGATGGTCGGCTAGACCCTATTAATAATTAACATTAACAGCAGTTTTCAGTTTAGGTTTATATCTCTTTTGTCTTCAAATCCATTGCATGACAAGTAACATAAAATTCAGGGTTGTAATTCGCTAAAGCTATAATATTTGGCCCTATTATACATTCAGTGTCTATTTTACCAGCTTAAAATAAAAGCTAAATTACTTAAAGACAAAATAACTGGTTAAGGTATAGCCACATTCAGAATTATCACATTTCGAGCATGCATACTACTTTAACATTTCATTAAAAAATCATACACTATACAAAATTCAAAGTTCTTATAGGAAAGCGGAATATGGGCCAGCATCATTGTTATGTTGCAAATGTTCACTCTTCTTTTCGGGTTCCCGATGTAGACGCCTACTTTTACAAAGCTAAACACCAAAATAATAATTATGAGTAATAAAATCATGCAGGTCAACTTTTTTCCATCCTTAAGGAAAAAACAAATATAGACAAAAACGAAATGAGCAATACTTCTGCAAAAATTAAAGTTAAAGCTGGTCGCAAGTTTTTCCACTAATGCATTCAGATAGGGGCAGATGTTATGAAATGGATGATTTCCTTATTAGAATCACAGAGATGAGATGAGACAAGATAAAAGACTCCCCCCTAAAGCCTTAAGGTATGACTAATGCTACTAATATTTTATTTGATACCTTCTAGGGAGACGCAGACAGACAGTTATTTATAATTTGGAAGCACATCAGTATCAGTGTATCCGTCAGTACTTGTAAATTGTCTAAGTAATACATCTTAGAATTAGCATTGCGATAATGAACGTGTAAAGAGAACGGGAGGAGAAGCTTACTAGAATATGTTATTAAGGTATTAGCTTAATCATCAATCCATCATCATAGTCAAATATTCCCGAGAATGAGAAGAAAAGCTTTCGCACCTAACTGTGCCTTTTGCCTTGCACTACAACTGAATTGTTGCTTGGTATGTACATTACACGTCTCATATTATACATAGATATTGCAGTTTGTGTATTCTCATGTATGTCGGCAGATGCACTTTATACTTTTTACTTGTTCTTCTGAATACACGTAAAATAAGATACCTATTGCCAGTTGAGGAGGAAGGAATTAAAGGAAGCAGACGGATGCTTCTTTGAGACTCATTTCCATTACCGTACTAATTCTACTTCTACACAAACTGCAAACGATAATGCAATTATACGAACACTTCGTGCTTAATAATAAGCAGAAGATACTCATCTTAGCGAACTAGTAATAATAAAGGAGTTAGGTTGACCATGCATACGATGATGAATATTAAATTTCCTTGCTGCAAAAAACCAATGAGTTTCAAAAATTGAGATGAGATCTAAAAATAGTCAGGTTGACTAATTTTCAAAGGGAAGTGGACTTGTTGTGACTGCGACTTGTAGTACAAATTCAGTAATTTACACTACAAAAAGATTTTACTTAAATACAGTATATGGGCAAATGAGAGGGTGAAAATGTTCTCTATGTAAATAAAATAAGAAATAAAGAATGTAATACTTATTTATCATTACCCCACACAGAAGATGCAGATTTAGGTGGGAATTACACATACCGCTATAATATTTAGGTTCAATCTAAATTGTCCAGGTAGCAGTACAAGATAAATGCAGTAGGAGTTGAATTATAAGCTTATGAAGGATGTTTTGAAGTAGATTTTTTAGTGTAGAGCATCGTTTGACGGAGTACCTACTTATTTAGGTAGCTTTCGTTAGTCTGTATTATTATTGAGGTGTGTTAACTAACAATAAAGATTGCAAATGCCAAAGAATTAAAGTGTAGCAAAGGGAGGGACGTCCACAACACAGAAAATGCGTTGCACATTGCACAACAGCCGGATTTAGAAAAACCAGGCCAAGAAATTATTTCTGTTCTCCTTGCTGTGAACAGTAATCGAACTGAACTGAATTACATTGACGCAGGGGCACACACTCTCTCAAAAGCATATCATACTACAAAGCAAGTAAAAAGCTTCTATACAAGCTGCTACATTCATAATTTGTAATTATTAATAATAAATAATAGGCACACACACGTAAAGGTATTATAGATGCATAAAAGTGTGACAAGCATCATTTGAGCAATCTATTGCTCAAATTAATAACACAGTTTATGATGCTAAAAATGAGATGAATCTCTGCTATTGTAGTTTGGAGAATAATTTATTATAGGTATCCCATGTGTATTTTTGATTATAACATGCATGATTTATAAAATAATGGCTACCCACTGTGTGCGTGTAGTTGCAGCAGCTGCCATTTCTACGCTTTACGCATACGCATTGCATATACATAAAAAATCCACTATTTCTTTCATTCAGCCAGAATGAGTCCATTACTATGTCGATTAATTCATTGTCAGCTCTTATTTTTTCAAATGGGCCACTCGCCACTGTAGGTTAATAATGTTTAGTTTATCAGAACACAAGATTTCGTTTCTTCTATATGAAGCTTTAACTATGAAATATTTCTGAGCGCAAGATTGACCAATAATTGTATGCAATTTTATTTGAAAGAATGTTGGCCGCTACTGCATCTGCAGCAGTTGCGAGTGACATTAATAAATTGCACGTCATTTTTAGCAGTAACTCGCTGTACATTGCATTGCATGTTCACGGTATCTCTGAAAGCAATCAAATAATATTGCAACTGCAACATACTTTGTTATACTATTCTCTAGGAGTTAATAAGCTTAGTATAACTTCGTTTGTAACTTAGAATTTACTTAACGCATGACAGAATCGAGAAAAATCAGACACGTAGAAAATAATTTTAGTTAACATTATTGACACACGTGTTAACACGTTTTTTAATCTACGAAACACAAATGAACTTGTACAAAACTAAAATACTGATAACAAAGTTATACTATTTACTTAATGTGCCTAAACTTATTAGAAACGTTAAAAAATACTTCGAGTGTATATAAATAGTTTAGCTTGACTTTGAAAATGGTAACTGTAATGTACTTACATGCATCACACGGGTGAATTGACTGAACTACGTAAAAGTGGAGGATGACAATGAATTATGAATATAATAAAAGCTGGGTTCAATCAATGCAATGACAGCACAGAAAACTAGCGGAGAATAAAAAGAAGATAATGCAAACTGTCATGCCATGATTATTATGTGTTGTGTGGGCAAGTCAAGTTGAGTCTCATCACATGAACACAAAGAGAAAGAATGTCTTTATCTTTTTTCTTTATTAAGTACAGAATACAGAAATGCATATTAGACGAGAATGGATGTGTTGACGCATAAAGGAAATGACTTCACTACTGGACTGACTTTGCAGGTTATTTTTCTATTCCATACAAAATATGGAATCCTGTCGTGCGTCTTATTTCTCATTCTTTGTTGTGGCATATTAAAAACTAGTCTCTGTTTGTGTCAGGTAAACAATTGATATATACATGAAGCATTTCTATAAGGCGTCTATAAAAATATACAACAGTAGAATGAATATTGACTATAGTACGTAATGCGTGCATCTTTTTGTGTTGTATTTAAAAGTGCGAAATATATACATACAATGTCTTTACACGCAAATACGCAAATACGCACAAGAAAATGCGAAAAGTCAAATCACATTGCAGTCGCAGTCAATTTGTTTCTTTGTATATTCATTGTACCTATGTACAGTAGTGCCATGCATATCTGTGTTGCCTCCAGTAGTATATGTGTAGGAATAGTAGAAAGAGATAAAGAACTTAGTCGGTCTGTTCTGTGTGTGAGTGTCTGACAGGAAGAATAAATGCAAAGAATAGAAAAGTGCAATACAATTTCCATTTGCGGAATAAATAGCTGGGAGAGAAAGAAGACACGACAAACAACACTAACACTACTGAAACATTTTACACACAAAGAATGCCTTGCCTATACAACAAAGCAGTATAGCACTGCAATAGTAACACACAATAAACCATTTAAGAAAAAAACGGTCTTGTCTCAGTCAGTCAAATCAGAAGTGAATGAAACGTTTAACTGTGAATGTGATGAGTCACTTGATAAATGGCTCGCCGTTTTACTATCGACATCTTAACGTTCAGTTCAGCCACGAGCAGAATGTAACATGGCCACCCTAGTTTTTTCCATTGTTTCTAATGTTTTTTTAAAAGCAAGATTCGATTTATTGAGTGAAGAGTTACCACAAGTAATTAATGATAGAATAGTGACACGCAAATCAAGATGCATAACTTTATAATTATTAAGTATACGCATCTTTGTTTATAGATATGAAATGTAACATGTTAATTGATTGCAGCTTAAGATAAAATCTTTCAAATAAGTAACCTACTTACTTCACAAGTGATTTTGAAATTGTATATGCAAAACATTTTTTCTTCGTTTTTAATATTTTCATCAGTAACAAAAAATTCGTGTCAATAAGTACTACTTGTATTTTTGTTTAAATAATATTCTTCATTTCTTGTGATGAATATTTTTTCATTTTTAAATCTTCTTAGTATGTTAAATGCTATTTGGGAGCAATTAAATGCACACCACAGTACGTACATAGGTGTAGGGTAACTATTGTTTAAATGTTTTATTCAGAAGTTGTGGAAAGTGGCTGTGGTTGTCCTTCTGAGTCGAAAGAGTATGATTGTCCTCGCTTTTGAATTATTTTTGATCTAGCCACTCCCGATATATCGGATATAGCCATGCAATTCTTGGAAGCCAAATCCCTGATCTTCACTCGATGTTGACACGGAAGTTGACTGATGTTTGTGTGGTAGCATAAACTATTAGAATTATGTAAAAAATTGTTTGAATAAATTCACATTAATTTTCAATTATGCCTGAATTTATAATTATTGTGCAATTTTCTTGATTGACTTACTTTGAAAATACATTCCCAGGGACGACCATGATGACATTGAGGAGAGAAGAAAGGTAGTTTGAACCGGTGATCTTTCCAAGTGCACAAAAGAAACCTTGCATCACTTTGGATAAAAGAAAACTTTCCATCAGGAATATCTGTTCCAATTTACCGGAAATTTGATTTATCTGGGCGTCATTTTGTAAACCCTGTAAAAGTTGGATACAATCGAAATATTGATTATTCAGGTGGGAAAACAATGGATATATTTGTTGATTACATTATATAGTTGAGTTGAGGAATAATTTAAGTTAATTCATACCTGTATATCGCTGACGGTAAAACCGATGAGCAGATTGAAGAGAATGATTGTAGCAATCACAACGAAAATCAGATACATGAAAACACTGGATGTATGAAATGTCAGATTTGTGTCGTCATCTGAGTGGAACATATCGTCATAATTTAACTCTCCCGTCATCATCGTCAATATCTTCACCATTGTCGGAGCAAATGTTGCAAACTCCTTTTTCTGTTTATTTAAAAAAAAACGAACAAATGCTATTAGGGTAATTAAGCTATATACCAAATACCAGGTACCTATTTCTTTAAAATGACATGCCACTCCGATATTATTCTCATCGTACATAAGATAAAGACAATGAGTAGTTGGAGAATTGCAGGGTGGGTTTGTTCATAATAACGAAGAATGTTATAATTACCTCAGGTAGAAGGATGCTAAATGACAAAGCAAATGCAACCAGCAAAGACGAAAAGATGGTGATGAAAACAAGAAACTTTTTAAATACTCTTGAGAGAATTTCGACGTAGACTCCATGATCGGGCAGTTTGATATAGAATTTCCGGTTGAAAAGCACCAAGTTGTATTTGATCCGTGGCAACTTTGCAAGTTGACATAAAGTTAATGTCCAAGCCAAAAATATTCCAAACTATAAAAAAGAATATCATTTTGATTTATAAAATTCCTTTCCTCTAATTAAATACCTTAAAATGGCATTGTTCTTATATTCACTTACTGCAGAGATTTGGTAGTCGATGTGGGTTATTTTAGTGGAAGTCTCAAAAGAAATTCTTGGAGCACTTGTAAAAATGAATCCTAGTAAAATGCACTGACCGATATTTTCAAATCGAAGATAAAGAGTTCTTAAGCGACAGAATTGAAACAACTCCTTTATGGAAACTATTGTTGAAATTATAACGATGAGGAACAATAAAATGTTTAAAGCTGGACTTATATGACATAGCTGTCCATCTGCCGAATCTTTGTCTGTAAAAAATAAATTATTATAATGAATGTTCATTTTAGGTTGAAAGTTCCAAAAGCTATATGTTTCAATGGAAGAGGAAGGTGAAACTTACCAACTGCATTTGTTGACGTGTTATAAAATTCATTTGTAATATTTTCTGTGTTTTCTCCCTCACCCATTAAAGTATTATTTGTATTACTAATGCTAGAATTTAAAATTAATGGGCATGCTAAAACAAAAATGTATATAGATGTCCATATGTAGAGCCACAACCACAGAAGCTGCAACAAACATAAAAATGAAGATGTAATGACAATGACATTCTTTGAACTCCAAAGATACAATTCATGCTAAAACAAAAGCAGCTTGGCTTACATGTGAAAGAATAGCAACGTAGCAAAACCATTTGATCTTCTCCCATTTAAAATGAAGAAAGGCTTGGACTAGAACATTACTGAGGATTTGTCTTCTGGCTCCCCTCACCATTCGTTTTCGATTCACTTGGTACAAAAAGTTTGTTTCTTGTCTCAAGGGATATTTTCGAGGAGCATTGTTTTCTGCAGATGTACTATTTCCATTTGTCATATCATCATAGCCTATAACGGGTCTATGTATTACAAATAAAAATTATTGCGTCACCTATAATTAGTTTTATATATTAAGGAACTCAAAAACATAACGAGATTAAAAGTTACTTCACTTTGTCTAAAGTCTAGACTAATAATAATGGAACGTACCCAAAGTCAAGGCAGACTTTAACGCACGCTTGTGTAAAATCGTAGATATCAGGCTCACTTGTGTCCACGTCCTCGCAATCACAATTTTCAACATACGAAATGCTTTGATTGAGTACCTCATCCATTGCATTCGGCGTCTTTTTGTAGATTAAACTTAATGGGATTTTTCCATCCGCAGATCTAAAATCAGATATTATACTTTTAGTTATAGGTATATAAATAACTTTGACAAATTGACATGTGAGAAAATTAGTCTCATGTAAATCGAATGCGTAGAAAATTTGCAACCTTTAATCTACAGATTATACAAATTGTCTAATGATGGCCATTGTTCACATAATCAAGGGCATAACCAGGATTTTGACATGGTGGAGGCTCTATATAGGTTTTGCGGAGCTCAAAGGTAAAAAAATGAAATTTTTTGTCAAATGACTCCTTTTTTCCGGAATTTCAAGCTCTGTATGTATGTATGTATGGCCATACGTATGTTAAATATGCCCTTGCACAGAATGACTGATTTCATATATATTCAGATCACTTTAAAAAATTCCCTAAGTGTTTCTACTAATGAAATTAGTTCCGCCACTAATTGTATGTGTCACGTAATTGACATGTTTTCAAATAAATGCAATTGAATTTCTTGCAGTAGTATCTTCGTACATGAATGGCCATTTCGATTAGCTGTCAAAGATTTTTTAATTAAGATGGATGTATTGACAGTGACATGAATAGACATAATTGAAAGAACAAATTGATACATCCAGTACGAAAGAGTTGCCGCTACGCACGTATTTTATAATACACTTTTAGCAAATAATATGCGTGCCTTACTGAAAATGAAATCATCAATGGAATATATTCCGTCATTACGTCAATCAACTTCAAAAGTGAAGGTGATTATTGTCAAAAATAAATGAAAGACACAACGATACAAGTGCAATATAGCAGTAATCGAATCAATCAAATAAACATGCGGATTAGAAAAGACAATCGAATTTTTGTTAGATGATGATCCATCATTTGCATACCTTATGTCTACGTCGGCTTGATTAATGAGCAACTCAATGACGATATGTGTCGCTTCATTTTGAGCTGCTAAGTGCAAAGCTGTATGTCCATTGTTGTCTACGGTATTTACGAATTCTTCTATTTGTTCCGCCGCATCTTTATTCTTCACCAACTGATCACATTGTAACAAAACTTTTACGCACATCAATCCTTTCTCTACGTTTCCTGTCGCTGCGGCATAGTGCAGGGCTGTGGAACAAAAATTACATTTGATATAGCTAGGAAGAATTTTTGTTGCGGAGAATCAGGGGAAAAATGGCAATAATTATGTTAAATGTTTAATAAAAATGAATTAATTTCTACCTGTTCGTCCATGACACTCATCTCGTTCTTTAGGATTGTAAGTGAACTTATTCGGTTGATCCAAAATTAATTTTAATTCTTCAAATTTTCCAAGTCTGCTTGCATGATGAAGGGGGTATTTCAATATGCACTGCTGACTACAATGGTGAGAACTTATTTTCTGGTTCATCGACTTCGACAAAATATGTCTGCATTTTTTTACCTTTTTATATTCTTTAGTTTCAATCGTTACAGCTACTTCCGGCTGCAACAAATTCGAAGTTGTCGAAACTGAACTTGCTCTTGAAGACATCTTGCATTATTTTTTGGATATAACAACGTTGAAAACACAAACGTAAAGATGAAATGTATACCCTTACTCAAATAAAATAATGTAATAAAAAGATGAAACAATGTTTTTTCTCTTTCGGGGTAAAAAACAATCTGAGCTACAATAAAACTGCACGATACGCGTGTGTTTTATGTATCTGAAAGAGACTGCTAATAATATGATTCCTCTTTTGATGCTGAATTGTTACTGAGATCTGAATGTAAACGTTGTGGACCTTAATAGTGATTCTCTGATTGTACGACAGTATTTAATTTACGTGCAGGTTGTTTGGGTCAACTGTCTCAAATGGTGTTCCTCCAAGAGATGCTGCTGATGATACTTTTTACTGCAATTCAAAACACAACTGGTGCTTGTAAATAATGTAGGGATCATGGAGGAATAGGACATGTTGTGAATTACATAACACTGAACCAAAATTCATTTACATGTCCTATGTAGAAATATTATATGAATGTGATATTAAATCTACGTAGTTTTGCAGGTATGAAGTGTGACGAACGCAAATAACATATTATTCCAACTCCAACAAACCAGTTTCATCTCTATCCCCATCATGTGTAATTATAATTAGTCTTGTTTATCTGTCTCTGTGAAAAAGCAACCACACTACTGTGTAAAGGTGTCAGTTTATGCATATAAAGTATATAACTTAAAGTATAGGCACTTTAATATTTTGCTTAGTGAGTGTAAAGCCACTGTGTACATACAAGAGATGAGGATTACAGAAATGCCAGTCGCAGTCGTATGCATACACATTACATACCTCCAGAAGTATAAAGACCACCTTTTAGTGGAATAAAGTTGGGATGACGCAATATTCCGAGTCGATAAGATATAGACTTAATACACACACGAGAGAGACGACCACGGAATTCATTTCATGTCATGTCATGTTCATATTCATTAATGATAATAACTATTTGCACATTGGAGAACAAGAGGAGTGCATGCGATATGGCGTACCTATATATATATATTATGATTATGATGTTTAAGTATTTATTGCTGCAATAAGAGAATTATTATAGAGATAGCAGGCATTATGGCTGGATAATATGGATATGTCTCTATAATTTCCCTAAACATGTTTCCTAAACATTCATCGTACCTATGTTTATAAATGACAATGAACGTTTGCTACACGTTTGTTTCACAGCTTTATGCACTTTGCAGTATGCACTTGTTAAAGTAGAGGATGATGCTACGTGAAAAGCTAACAATGAAAGATGAAATCAAAAATATGACTCAGGATTTAATAAGCTCGTCACAGTCACAACAAGCGTTCACCTTTGCATTTTTCTCTTTTGTCTGTACGTGCGAAATATTTCCTAAAAGACATAACCATCAAATCATCAAATTATGTGAGGGAACGTTTCAAAGGAGGTAAATAGCTCTCCGTGTGCAACACACATAATTAACTTTCATAAATAATTTAAAACCTGTCACTATGTGACACTTTATGAATAATGGGATTTGTCAACTGTAGCAATGTCATGTTTGATATGTCCGGTGTATCCTCTAGATGAATGTGTTTGAGAAAAGATGGTAATACATTTTATTTTATGGAGTGTGTTTTACATGTAATTCCACTTACAAGGACAATGTGGCAAATTTTTAGTAGTACTTGAGAAAATTTCATGCAAATGATAATTATGTGTTAAAAACAAAACATATACGCAGTACCTACATTTGTACTGCTCAAAATAATAAGTACATTTAGTGGAATAGTCGCTTACATTTATAATGATATTATTACTGTAGTTTTTTATGAGTCTGTTATTAGCACCAACTTACGTAGGTAATTAGGCATGTAACAAGAGAAAACGTCTGAAAACGTCTGTAGCTCATAAAATCCGAAAAGAACATTCTAGAATTTAATTTGTTTGAATTAGCAGCAAAAGTACAATATGCATCATCCCTATGTACTTTTAGCGATGTTAGTACACATACAAATGGCAAATTATTGTACCACTGCATTGCTAAACATTAATACTTTTTATGGCCACTTTGGTGTACTTACGCCCCTATATACGTTGCACACGCGTTTGCAATATGAAGAACATGTTTTACAAGATTTCTTTTGATGTCATCATTGGTAGAAATAGAAATACTACAATTCTTGGGGTAAAAAAATATTTTACTAGAAAAGATTGCCGTTGAATTGTAAGGATTGTTTGTACGTGTCAAGAAGTGAACTCTTGGCCTTTGCTGAAATTGTTTTTCCCTCTGGTGAGAGGATGTCTCCAGGAGTAGGAATTACTGGTTTCTTATTAGGGTTATTTACATTTTCATTAAGAGACAACAAAAGTTTTTCCGAGAAGGTATTGGTCATTGCGAGTGTGTTGAATGAAGCCAGACATCGTATCATCATACGCTGATCATCGGGTAGATGATTGAGCTGAGCGTGGTAACATGTGTTGGAGGAATTGGAAATATCACCTTGTTGCTTTTTAATAACGCTGATGGCACTTTGCAATCCAAGACTCCTTCCTGTGATTTTGTGGAAGATTTTAAAGAAACTTTGCATTTTATCCGACAAAAGAAAGGACTCCATCAAATACATTTGTTCCAGTTTGTTAGAAATTTGATTGATGGTGCCATCCTTCTGTAAACCCTGTTAATACAAATGGCAGTCATTAGTAAATTGTTTGTTGTTAGAATAATTACTACTGGGAAGATTATTAGTATACTCATGAAAGATTTTGTGTACCAATGAAAGCAAATTATTATCAAAGAACATTAGAAGAAAATTCATGTTTTTGTAAATTACACACACGAGAACGAATGCACAATCATTTTTTACATCTCTAAGGAAAGACGCACACGTAGGAAAGTAATTAAAGTAAGTCACGATATGTTTTATGCGTTCGAGTACATGGAAGATCGAGCATGAGCACGAAATACCGATTGAGAAAAGCGGCACGAAGCAAGGAAATAATGTTTTATAGGAAGAATAATAAACAACGCAAAGAAAAATCTACCTGAATGTCACTGACGGTGAAACCAATTAGGAGATTGAAGAGAATCATTGTAGCGACGACGATAAAGACCAAATACAAAATATGAGAAGCCACTTCAAAAACGAGAATCGTTTCTTTCTCTTGGTTGTGGAACACTTGGTCATATTCCAACTCACCCGTCATCATCACAATCAATTTCATCATATTGGGAATCGGTGACAAGAATTCTTGTTGCTGTTAATTAGCAAAATCAAGAAACATTGCATACAAAATAGCATTTTTCAAAAAATAAAATAAGAAAATGTTACGTCAGCGTACCTCAGGTAGAAGAATTCTGAAAGAAAAGCCGAACCCGATTAGTAACGGTGAAAAGATAATTATAAATGCCATAACGTTCTTGAAAACCTGAAATTGTAATACGTAGGTACTTTGTGTAGCAAAAACAATTTTTGATAGAAAATGATGTATTTTTAACTTTAATCGTGATTTACCCTTCCGAGAATGTTAATGTAAACCCCGTGATTTGGAAAACGAATTCTGAATCCCATATTAAAAATCCTCAACTGTTTGTCTATTCTGGGGATTTTAGAAACTTGACCTAGCATGAGTGCCCAAGCCAAGAAAATCCCAAACTAAAATATAACACAATTCATTGTACATTAATCTTATACTTACTGAAAGTCAATTTTGTAATTATACGTATACGGAGCAATAAAATTTATTTTCTCGATTCTTACGGCTGATATTTGATAGTTTATAGGTGTAACTGCGGATTCAAATAGAACTTGTGGAACAGTGAGAAAAATTAAGGAGAGTAACGTCAACTGGCCCAGATTTTCAAACGTGAAATACAGAACCCCCAATCTATGAAACTGAGATATCTCCTTGAGTGTAATTAAAGCTGAAAAGACGGTAAGTATGATCATCGAGGTTTGTGCAGCAGTTGTCATTACGCAATGCCTGGTTTCTGAAAACATTTTGGTTCAATTCATTACATAAATAATAAATGCTCAAAGTAACGTATTTTAAAGCAAATGATGTTTTATGAATTACCAAGAGTTGGGGCGGATTTATCTAGCGAAGGGACACCATAAGGACAATTAATTGCAAAAACGTCAATAGCGACACCAATGTAAAGGGAAAGCCATAAAAGCTGCAATTTGTTAAACACAATATTTCATTACATTGTTTGTACATCCTAAATATCACATTTGCATATAGTATATTTTTTTATAAGGATGTTCTGTGAATTTCATACATGGAAGAATATGGCGGAGTAACAAAACCATTTTAGTTTTTGCCACTTGAGGTAAAGGAAACATCTTGCAAGTGTATTGCTCAAGACAGATTTACGCTGTCCGGTAGCCCTCTTTTTATTATTAACCTCAAACAAAAACAGTGTCTCCGGGTGAGACAACAGTTGTCCATTCTGAGCCATGAAACCTATCACTGGTCTGTAGAACATCAATATAAATAAGTGAATTTTATATTACAATTGTTGCAGTTTCCTTAAACAATACGAAAATGTAACGAGATTCACTTACGCAAAATCCATGCACACGTAAGAAAATGAAGTTTTGCAATTATCATTGTAATATTTCTGCCAATTCATTAATGTGTCCAAAAAATCTTCACCTTTTTCGCAATTGCAATTACAAACAAAGGAAACACTTTGTTTCATCAAAAGGCATAATGCATCTGGAGTATGCAAGTAAATAAGACACAGTTGTGTTGTGTGTCCTGTATTAGTTCTGCAAAATACAAGACCAGTCTCATCATTAAAATATCCAAACTAGATATGAGTTCATTAGAAATTCTTTCAATTTTCAAAAATTTCAACTAACAGCATATTAATATCAGCCCAATTTATTAACAACAGTTTAACGATTTTTGTAGCCTCGTTCTTTGCAGCAATGTGTAGAGCAGTTTCTCCATTTTTGTCCCGTTTGTTGACGAACTTTTTCAACTTTAATATAGATACCTCATCCGTCTGGTCACCTTTCGTTGTATCTTTTATCTGAGAACATGAGAGCAGGACTTGCACACACATCACACCCTTATCGCAATTCGCTGTTGAAATATTGAATCAAAATGTAAAACCTCTACTCTAATAATGCAATATATTTAATATATATTTACCTAAAGATATGCCTATACGAAAATGTAAAATAACTGATTTACAAAACTGGAAATTGATTTAATTTATTATTTACACGTTTAAGCCAAATATGAGTGAGAGATTAATTCTTACCTGCTCCAGCTGCATAGTGAAGCGGTGTTCTGAGATTGCAGTCTAATTCCAATGGACTATATGACCCACAATAGGATTCCATCTCTAAAAACGATTTCAACTGTAAAAAATTCCCCCGACGAGCTGCATGATGTAATGGGTATCTTAAAATGCACTGAGGACTACATTTGTGTTCGTTTCCCTGTACCTTTTCTATTTTCCTCAACGATTCATCCAGTAAAAGTGATTTTTCCATGCAAATCTCCAATTGGGGAGCAGACGGCGTAAAACAAACAGAATTTGACGGATCCATATTGGAAATTATAAATAAATACAACGGTAAATACAATTTACTGCGAAAGCGAATATTTCAACGTTTGTTTATAAATGAATGTTTCAATGTGATCTGATAATTCTGGCTGTCCGTCAGAAGAGTGATGACAATGACCAAGAGACTGAACAATGCAAGCTCTCCACTCAGCGAATGTTTTCACACTAGTGAGATATAGAGATAAGATGATATCTCTCACTCTTTACGCCATAAAGTCTAAACAACTGACGCATATGATGTGCCGTCTAAAACGTTGCTCTTGTAGCATACACAGAAATACACTTAATGATGGACCATTCATTTTTACATGTAGTTAGAACAGAACCACTACGACTTATTTATGCTATGCTCATGCACTACCTAAGCTCAAGCTGCATACAATCTCCATCATTATTACTACTATGAGCTGCTTAATGTATAATTATTGCTTTATTGCATGACGTAAAATTATCAGAGGATGGAATGGTTGCAGGTGGGCAGTGGGCATGAATGACTTTGGCCGTTCTTGATGTACTATAATATCAGTTTTAACAACATATGAGACACTAGAAACTACATATAATATAACAATGATGTAGGTATAACCAATTTATTTTACATCTTCTGCTAATAGAGTGATATCGTGGATTACTTATAACTTATAAATTATGACTGATAACTTATAACTTATAAT
>JABASD010001892.1:0-32843 GCA_019776165.1 Pogonognathellus flavescens
GTGGAAAATCAAAGAATGATCGAGTAAGTAATATGATTCTACTATTTCTCGTCTACGATTCTACGAACATAGTCGTAATTAATACAGATGCCATGTGATATTATCAATTTATCTGTATGGTTAAAATATACAATAATTTAATCGGTAAATAAATGATACGAATAAAATTATGGATTTATTAAATGTGCACGCACAGGAACATGAGTTGGAGCATGAATTTACTGAATAAACCGGGGGTCAACTATTCAAGACGATTTAATCTGCAGCCAAATGGAACAGGACCTTTTGTTTTGTACCATTTGAATGAAAGTAGTAACTTGTAAGCCAATCAGGGAATAATAATAATTATAATAACATCTGTACTCTGTACTATATACCTAATTGCATTCAGAGTAGAATCAGTGATTTGTAAGTGAAATTAACGGAATAAGAATAATATGTGTACTACCTAATTCAGAGTTGAATCAGTAAATTTTAAGTGAACCGGATAATAAGAATAATTTCTGTATTACCTAATTCAGAGTTGAGTCAGTAAATTTTAAGTGAACCGGGTAATAAGAATAATTTCTGTATTACCTAATTCAGTGGTGAATCAGTAAATTGTAATAGAATCGTGAAATAATATTTGCTTGCACTAATGCCTAATACAGAGTTGAATAATATTATAATGTATACCTTACCCGTTAATGTAACCAAAAATAGAAGGAAGTATTACTATTAGTCCTATTAGTTGTATTTAAGGTTGGATTTATACCAATTCAAAAGCAACTTTGCCTACAATAAAAGGATCGTGCGTTCCAAATTAAAATACATTCTTGCACAATTTCTAATTTTTTATCAGCATGCAAAAGTTATTTATGTAAGGTTTCCATTTGAGATGTAATCAATTTACTGATATTTTTGGTTGTCAGCAAAATAAGAAAATCCATGAATTGTATTATTGGTTATTTATTTAGACGTATTTATTATAACAAATATAGGTATAATAAAATTACAAATGTGAAGGAGAATAATTTGAAACCCAACTTCGTAAAAGCTGATGAGCGATAGAACCACTGTGTGGAATTAGAAAATCTTCATTGGGATTTTTTAACAGAAGACCAGGATTTTCCTTCAAACGCTCATACGCACATTTCACCTCAGATTTAGAGAACCATCGTCCTTCTTCCAATTCGCCTTTGTCCACATCCAACTAAAATAGCAGAAACATAAATAGTTTCATAATACGGAATTGAAAAATGAAGATTAAGTTTTGTTATAATAATATTAACAGCTTAAATACTGACAACGAGTAAAGATTATAGAGGGTGATGGGAGAATTGGTGATAATTGCTGAAGACCCTGGTGTTATAAATAACCGGTAAATAATGCAGCTTACTTTTTCGGAATCCGGCACTGCAACAGCAGTGCAACCCAACATTAACGAATTTTGAGGTAAAGGCCATGATTGGGACTGGAAATACTCAATGTGGTCAACAAAGACACCCGTCTCTTCTGCAATTTCCCGTTTGACGCAATCCTGTAGCGTTTCGCCTATATAATTTCAAAATGTGCAAACTTAAAATACCTGACAGAACTTCTAGTCACAAATTATACTAGAGCGGAAAATAATGCACTTGTTTGTACGCGGTTGTGTCGTAAAATATTACCGGGTTCCATAAAGCCTGCCACACACGAGTACATTCCCCGAGGATGTGTTCTTTTTCGAACCAACAAAGTTTTATCTCCAGTGTGATCAACAACTCGAATAATTGCCACGGGATAAATCGGAGGATACTGATGCAATTTCTTGGAATCACAAGGCTTAGAGCATTCTCTCACAGTTCCTGATATATTTCTCTTCAGCGGACTCCCACAATTGGAACAGAAGGTCAGAGTGTCATTCCAATTTAATAGTGTGTACGCCTGTTGGAAATAATTCATAGGATATTATGGCCATGGCTGATTGTTCTTTGAAGATATTATACGAATAAATACCAAGTAATAATATAAAGGTTAAGATAATTCCATGACTTCACAAACAAACTTACTCTTGAGACGAGATTTGCTTGATTTTCAGGCAAGGTCAATATAGCAGTTCTCATATCAGAAAATCTCCCATTTAACTGAACTTCGGTTTCCGCTGCTTTTTCCGGTTCATCCAATCGGCATGCAAAAAGTGGAGTGTCTTCTGTATTTTCGTCAATTGCCAACAAAACAGACGATTTCTTCAAGTTAGGACAGTGAATAATAGTTTCTACATAAACACATAAAAGAAAAATTGGTTTAAATCATCCATTTCTAAAATTATAATTATAATCACAATTATAAATCAACAAAGTTGACTTACAAACCTGAAAAGGGTGTCCAGACAATGTTATGAAAGGTTTCCATAGATGAATCAGTTGTTGTTGCTGGAGAAGCAGTGATAAGTGGTCGACCTTTGGCGAATACGAGGAAATGTGAATTTTCGAACACATTGACACAAATCTCATCTTTTTCTTTCAGTTGCTGAAGATATTTTGTCTGAAGTATGTAGCGAGCCATTCCAGCTTATACGAAAACTGATCCCACACCTTTCGGAAAAGTGTCACAGGAATTCTGGACTGGATATATTGGTCGTTCCAATTTGAAATACCTACTATATACACTAAAAATAAACAAATTTTCATGTAAACAACATTGTTTTTATAGTTTTTTTATAAATCGATGATTACTGGTCATCGTCATGAAATTCTTTTTACGCAATATTAAACATTTCATGTTGTAATATAACATAAGTATTGAAATGATGCATAAAATCTAAAATGTGAAAGTTTAGCAAAATACTTACGATATAGTATAAATAGTTATAAAATATGTTTCTATCTGTACATCTTGAATCTGGGTAAAAATGATTTTGGAAATCGGATGGGAAAATCAAAATAACCGTAATTATTAATTAATAATTATGTAAAGTTTGAATTATACAGTTTATATAGTGATATTTTAACAACTTAAGATTACTACAATGTTGAACATAGGACACTCTTCGTCTATTTTAGTTTCATACTCAGACAAGACAAATGTCTAGAGTGTGCCCAACAAAAGGGTCATGTAAAAACTATACCTAATTGTGAAACAATTACGTTTTACTGTATAAAATATATTACACTGCACATTGGAAACTTGCTAATTTGCCGAATGTGAGAAGAGACTGCTGCTACTGCTGCAAGCAATTTTAATACATAAGCGGCATAAATGGTTCAGTTTTTGCAGTGTACAGGTGGTGCTTGTAACTGCAAATCCAAACCACGGGCATCAGCTTCGATGGAGCTTGATTGTGTATGAGTGTGAAAAATTTGTGTGTTCAAAAGTCACAGTAGTTAAGTACATACAAACTTTTATATCATATTTCCCATGTATTAAACTAACTTATTAACTAAATAACTAGGCACATTATTGATCAATACGAGTTTTTGGTACGTATCCATGTTCCACTGCATCTTTCTCATCCTCTGTCAATTTATTGTCGCTGTAAGAAAGCAATCCAATATTTGTATATCCTACATTTGAAGACTCCACCAGGCCATTTCTTAACCGCACACTTGCACTTGTCTCATCTTTAACCTTAACCTAAAACAGAATTATTATTGTTTCATTCTGTACATGTGTAAATTACATCTCACGTTTAGGACTTTTATAAAGACAACAACACTTACTTTCACATGGTCTTTATGCAACTTCCAATCTCTGATGATGTTTTCAAACGAATATTTTAATGAGTTAAAGCTTGGACGACTCTTAGGTTGTATTTCCCAACAGCTTTTTATTATTTCGTATCTGGAATGCATAAGAAGTTATTTCATGAAATCTTGTAAGAACAAAGGTAAAGAGATATATGAAATCTTTTTTCTCACATTTGTGGGGAGGCGTATTTAGGTTGATTGTTTCGAAGTAGTCCACTTTCCAACTGAGCTATTAACATTGTCCAAAAGACATTTGATCCTTCTTTTGGCGGATTTAATCCTGGGTAAGGCACATCTCCCAATGTAAATATTTCCCATAATGTTATTCCATAAGCCCAAACATCAGAATGAACCGAGTACGAGTGGTCCATTAGACATTCCACAGCCAGCCACTGCCACTGCCACGGCAAAGCATCGTTGCTTTTCTTTATGTATTTGTAATCCTTGTCCAATCTACGACTTAGTCCAAAATCTGTCAACTTTGCATTTCCGTCTGCCGACAGGAGAACGTTCCTTGTAGCCACATCGCCATGAAGCACCTGCATCAAAAAATACAAATCAATCGGCCTTCTTTTAAATTCTCCTTTTATACTATTTTATTCTGCAAAAAAATAAATAAGATTATCAAATAGAAAAATCAAGAATTGAATATAAGTGGATTCGTTGCAATTTTTCAAATAATTAATGTAATGAGGAATTCAAACTCAAAATCAAATTCAGAATATCTAATGAATTAAAAAACTATAAATGGTGTTCTATGCTTGTTAATCAATGTGGTTGTTTTGACAAAACGTCGTTAATTGTTTTGATAAGAATAAATTACGCGTTTCGACCAAATGTAGTCCAGGGCATTTGAAATTTGCTTGCACCAGATCAATAGCCTTTGGTATGAACACGTACTATGAAATACAAGTAAAAAACAAAATATTTAATTCTGACTAATTATCAATAGTTCACACTTTTTAATTTGTAATTTTATTTATATTCCACTGATGACTGGCCAAGCATTATTTAGAATTGAGTTGGGAGTGACATTATTACATTCAATTACAAACAAATGTGACCATGTGACCCTCCTCCCCAAAAACGTACATACATGTCACACACATTTCATTCATTTTTATACATAAAAGTATGACTTACAAATCATCATCTCCGATTTCGTCGCTGTTAATATTTTCTACAAAAAGTTCCTTGTTGTTAGACAAAAAGTTATCTAATGAACCCAAACTGCAAAATTCCGTTACGATATAAATTTTTCCTGAAAATTCAAATAATTTCTTCAGAAAGTTAAAGGTGGTAAAAAACTATTTATATTTATAAGTACCTTCGAAAACTTCTTTCGTATAAGCCCCGACAAAGTGTACAATATTTTCATGTTTTCCAATGTAATTCAGTATCTTCAACTCGTACACAATGGTTCTTAGTTCACTCATGGTAGAATTAACCGGAAGAGTTTTAAAAGCGCACATACCGTCAATCCCCTCGACGTGTCCTTTGTACACTTCTCCGAAATTGCCTCTACCAAAGATTTCAGTGGCTAATGTTAAATACAAGCAAAAATTATGTATTGATTTCATTTCAACAACCTGTGCACAAATAATTTGTTTCATACTATAATACTTACAAACAGTAAATGAATCTCTCTTCAACTCAAATTGCTTATTGTAAGGAAATTGAATGATTAAATCGACATAATCTCCCGACTCCAATGACATTTTTTCAGACTGAACATCGGATCCGTTCAGCAAGCCTATAATTTCTTTCATTTTTTCTTTCCTTTCATTCTATTATATTATAAAAACAATATAATACAATAAGTTGAAATTCAAACAAAAATGCATGGTAAATAAATAAAGTTGAAGTTGATATTTCGAATACCCTTCGTTTTCTGTAGTACCAAAAAGGGACTACAATTGCAATGACTAAAAGTATAGACAACGCAACGTAGCCCAAAGTGAAGTTTAAAACGTCATTAGAATCATCTTAATGCACAAAATAATTTTTAATATTGATTAGTCAGATAATAACAATATGAGTTGATTGATTATTCGCAAATATTTTGAAAATGAACCGAATTTGGATTATTTTACCTGTTTCTTCCGCCAATTCTAGTGCAACTACGTGAAAAGTCTTTGTCGTGTTTCCAAGAATATTCGAAGCCATGCAATTGTAGTCACCAGCAAAAGATTTGTCAAATTGAGGAAATAAGAGAACCTTGTAAATCACTTTGTCCAAAATTTGAAGAGGATCTTGTATTTCCTATTATGAAACAAAAGTATTCCATTTTTTAAATCATTTATTCGTAGAATTAAGAGACTGCACTTTAAATTCTTATGATTTTAATGTAAAAAATATACCATTCCATTAAAGAACCAATTTATTTCAGGCAATGGAAATCCATTAGCTTTACAAATAAGAGTTTGACCTGCCTGACCAACTTTAAAAAAATTGTCAACGTCCTCACTTGTGATATTAGGAGCAATTGAATCTACAAAACATAAAAGTTTAATTAAAAATCGACTTTAGGAATTTTTAAGACTACTAAAAATATTTTCTTACCTCGAATTGTAACGTTTATTGATGTGGTGTCCCACAAAACTTTTGAATACATGCGAGGAGCAGCACAAATTACTTCGGTAATAAATACGTCAGGAAATGTAATTTCCACAGTACTATGAGGATTGCTGCTAAAGTAAACGTCAATTGAATCCGGATCGTATGTAATAAGCTCTACATGACAAAATGAAATAAAACAGCATGAGAATCTGGGACTTATGTTTATTTTTGGATCCCAGAATAAAATTAACAATCTACTCACCATCAGGAATTTTTTTAGTCGTAATCGATCCGTTGTCTTTTTCTGAAAGTTTGAAAAGCCAAACAAGACCTTCCTCGAAGATGAACGAATGGGCTTCACACCTAAAGCCGAATTTACCGCCGGTATTGTAAATGGGCAAATTGTCAAATTTCCTCAACTTTAATACTGCATCCCTTGGAATCTCGTTTTTATACGTTCCATCTAAAAACCAGAAACTGGATATTTTAAAATTTACTTAGTAATTCGATATATAGTACCGGGCCTGGAAAAAATGTGGCAATCTTGGAATTATATTAAATTCCTTGTCGCTGCGAAGGGCGCCAGTTGCGCATTACCGGGAGTTTTTCGCATATTAGCGCATTAACCGAGTGATTTTTCGCACATTTTTGAGCCGGGAATTTAATTCCAGGTTTTGGCAACCATAAGAGCGCCATACTGTGTCGCTCGCACATTTTTTCCAGGCCTGATAGTACCTAACATAAATATAACAACAAAATATCTCACACAATTCCCCATTAAGACCTTCGAAATAAGTTTCGAAGTAAAACTGCAATGTAGCAGCCTCTTCAATTAAAGGAGCCTTCACAAGACATTGGAGATTCCCTTTGTTGTTCACGAGTGGTTTTGCCACAGCACAATGAAACTGTTTGTTTTCAGAGTTTGTAGGTTGACAAGGCGTCTTAGCAAAAGTTGTTTCAGTGCTAATACACAAAGGCTCGCTAATGTCAATGTCATCTTCATTTGTCCCAACCTATATCACATAGATCATATTTTATCTACTTTTTTCATTTTTTTTGTGGTGCTTTTCAAATATATAATTTTATCTTTTCTTCTAACAGTTTTACTTACATAACGTAAACATTTAGACAGTTGCCTACACTGAAATTCATTGTCACATGCTAAATGTCTGATTGAAATATCGGCAGGCAAAACATTAGAAATGTACGGCTCACAGATAAAGTTCCTTTCGTCAAAATCGTAAAACAATCGCGATAGCTTTACCCACATATTTTCTTCGTCACTGATGGTTTCTGTGAGAATTTAAGTATTTAACATTAATTGGTTAACATTAATTGTCTAATTATTCATTTAATTATTCAGACGCAATATTATATAATATATTTTCATTATAATACGCTTTGTCCTAAGATTCCAGCGGTATATGTGTTCCTTTGTTTCGACATCTACACATTCCACTCCAATAAAATCATGCAAACAATTAATGCCAGTCCAATCCCTGATACAGTTATCGGCTGGGAGGTGTGACAGCATCGTTGTGACTTCAAATCTCCGTTCTGGTTTTGTTTGCAAGCTCTGCGTTATCTTCGCTTCAATATTACCAGATTTAGAAAAAAAGCTGTAACAAAACAATTAAATGGTTTGTATATCACGAACTCAAAGGTTGGACGTTGCACTGTTGCACTTTAACTAGCACTGTTAAATTTTTAACTGTCAATGCTCATTTTAAATTGCAATACATTTATAATTACTTACTATACATTCATTGTCACATTTCGACTTCTATGACTGCACAGTAAATAGAAAGGTTCTTGTTTCCTTTGTAAATCGTATAAATCCTCTTCGCTAACTATTTCTTCTGCAGAAACAGGCTCAACAAACAGTTCTGTCCAGAAAAAACTATTTTAAGAATCTCTTATTCAAGAGATTAAAAAAATCCACATCCTAATATTAAATGCATGTCCAGTTTAATAATCCACCTTGTGGTAATGTAATTTGAAACTTCTGATATTTTCCCGTGCTATTTTTCCAGGTGGTTCCAACGGATAGATTTCTTGTGGCATTCTGCTCCATAAAGTCAATTACTGAACAAATGAATTCACCAGTAACGTTCACAAATTCAGGGTCGATGAAAATACCTCCATAAATGTCATATCGAACTCCGTCGTCTACTTTTTGCAAAATTTCCTGTATCAGACAATACCAAATGAAGTCAATTATTTATATTATTTGATATAGAACAAACAGACAATAAAATGCAATTAATTAATAGTTATAAACTTACATCTTGTAGCCGAAAAAGCCACATTTGTTCCGACAACGAAAGGCAAGGAATGTTTACAAATTCATCTTTAGCTACGACGGTTGAATTTTCTTTCATCCAATGAGCCTTGCTATTATTCAACAGACTCCAGTTGTCCTCTGTTGTTAAATAGTTTCATTTGCAATAATTTTAATGTTAATTGATTGTGCATTTATAAAAGCTAAGTGTAAAATGAAATAATTTTACAAAAAACAAACTAAAAATAGTGAAATAATCTTACCCAAAATGTAGAACAACGCATTCAGGTCAGCTGACGGGTTGCCGATCTCGAGAATTTTGTATTTTACCACCGTCGTTCTTTTCAGGAGCCCGGGTCCATAAATAAGGGGAAAGGTCGGAACTTTCATTTTCAGTTTGTACATGTAATTGTTCGAGTCAGCATAATCTTGCGCAATTCTTTCTCGGATGACTGTCGTGTAATGAGCAATGGGTGCTTCGTGTTCGAAATATATTTTGATGTCCAATGGCGTATTAGATGTGCACTCAAACGAAACGTTTTTTATTAAATGGTTGACTGTAATGATAAAATTATTTCTGTCATTTTTGTAGCAACCCTCCAATCCTCGTCTGTCTTCATTAATATTGGAGTACTCAGAATACTCAGAATACTCAGCATAAATTAATTTCACTTCACAATTTAACAGGGATTTTGTTAATGAATAATATGGTCCGCAAGTTATACTTTGTTCCTCATCGGACAAAGCTGAGTTTAAATTATTTACTTTGTCAATTATCAATTCCGAATTGACATGAGGTATTAACCAAAGTTGTAAAGTATAAAATAATATTAAGTTGACAAATATCTCCATTTTCTAAAATATCCATAAATAGAACAAAGAAAACAAAACTTTAGGTTACAGTATAACAGTACATGCAGACTGCAGTCAAATATAAGTACAAATGCAAGTAGATGTCAAGTTTTCCAACAGTTGTTGTTAACACTGATTGAAAATAAGTTTAATAATGATAATGGTTATTAATAAAAAATATTATCACGCCAGATTAAATCCAAAACTGCATATCAAATTTAACCAATTAAGAGATTATTTTAATTATACTGATTTACTAAATTAAGCTCAGATAAACTTTAATTCCTTTAAATTAGTATTTGTCAACTCATCAATCATCATGGAGTCTATTATCGAGGGCGTAACTACGTATGGGCTCACCGGGCTTCAGCCCCCTCCAAATTCCGGGAAGAATATGGTTGTCACACAAAATTTGCGCCCGAAGACCGCAAATTTTGACGTTTTTTAAGCTATCATCCCCCCCCCCTAAACGGCTTGAGCCCTCCCATTACAAATTTCTAGATACGCCCCTGTCTATTGTAGTGTGTTTCAATAAAAATTGGAAATCATTTAATTTGCGTACTTTTCAATATAAAAATTTTAATTTATACTTTGATTATTTATGCATCAGTTTCGCACGGTTCACAATTTACCAGAGACGTATTTACGTATACTACGTATGGGCTCACCGGGCTTCGCTCCCTTCCAGATTCCAAAAAAGAGGTAGTTTGACCAAATTTGCAATTTACCGCAAATGGTGCAAGTTTTTTGCATTTTCGGCCTTTGAGCTCCCCAGACGACTCGAGGCTCCCATTACAAAATTAAAACCCTAGATACGCCCTTGCAATATACCCCATACCGAATAACATATATTCACTAGTATCATCTATTGTTCGTCTCACGGTGCTCACAATCAGTAATTTTATTATTCTTTTTCAATTATATTATCCATCGTCCATAAGTAATAATGGATTTATAATTCATACAAGATTTACAATTACTTATGAACAAAAATGCGAAAATGCGTTGAACACACGTCAGGTGAGTCAGGTCAGGTACCTAATTTTTAGACAATTAAATTATTTGAAACATATGCGATGAGGAAACTTTGCTGATGTTTTCATCAGACGTTATATAAAGCTTTATCAGTTGTAGATAATAAAGGATTATAAATGAATATTTTACTGCTGAATGGACATCACGGATTACATAATAATCATATAATCTCAGATCCATTATTGAGTATCGTTTAATTATCTGGTTACATATAACCTAAGAGCCAAAAAGAAATTATTAGTACCTGTCAAATGTAAAAGCAATAGATATAAAAATCAACCATACCGGTAATTACTGATTTAATGAATGATTAAATATGTTAGTGATTCTTTTAAACTAAAAATTGACACTACGATTGAAGTCTGTAAGGCTATGAAAGAATGTAACTTTTAGAGTAGTTAACTTTATGTATATTCGAATAGATACAAACTTTTCTACTGGTTCTGTGTGTAATCTAAAACTATTCTTCCTCTATCACTCTATACGTTATGTAGATTTAACGCACACCTGGTGAAACGGCCTGTCCATGTAAATGTATATACAATTAAATTATTAAGTAAGTTACATTCATATAATTATATTATATAGGTGTCTGCAATATATTTTTAAGATCACAACAAAATTAAAAGCGCTTCCCTCGATTAGATGCTCGGGGTTGCCTAATTATTTCCTGTGAAATATTTTTCATTGATATCTCGTAAAATGATTGGTGGTATCGTTTTTAATAAATCCACAATAACTTTTTTATCTGAGCATTTTGCCTATACGTTAACTATTTACACTGCATTTATTTACAGGGTGCCTCCTTAAAAAAGTCTTGTCGTTGGGTGCTATTGGTATTCACTTCGCAGATTATTGTTTGGGTGAGAGTGGAAAGAAGTCAATTTTAACAGTTTAGATTCTTTAATTTCAAACACACTAAAATGCCTGTTTGTTAGTGGTTAATATAATACATATATTTTTATGCTTATTGCTGTTTGTCTTCCAGAATTGAGCTATGAGCAAACAGAACATCTTCCTCTATAGTTTCAAGGAAGTGATAATTTTTGGACTTCATAAACTGTTCCAGTACTTTCTTTCCATCGGGTATCAGATGATGTTCAATTGAAAATATCTGTAATATTAATTCATCTTTTTTGTAGCAAGTTAAGCATTAGTTTATTATTAATTTTAGCAAATAAAATTATTTTAGCTATACTTTTATAAAAACTTTGTCCCAGGGTAGTTCTTTCAATACTTCCACTTCAATTCCTTCCACATCCAAACTGAAATAATCAATAGATGCAATGTTGACTGCTGCAAGAATTGAATAAAGTGGAAAACATTGCACATCAAAAGCCGTCCATTTTTTAGTGTGTTTGGTGATTCAATTCTACTCGCAACATCGAAAGTATCAGCATGTTGAAATTCCACCTGAAATAAACCAAGTCATTCTCTTATAACTTTGATGATGAGAGAGATGGAAGGACCCTTATTTGCGGCCACAGGCCGCAAAAAACCAATGTTTTACACTTTGTGACCCCCCAACTTTTTTTAGCCTACCAAATGGCAATCCTAGTTACGCGCCTGTTCATCATAAAATTAGTCAAGCAAAGCACGGCTAAAAATATTCTATAGATATGGCATACCAATTTTGGATTTGACGTTGGAGAAAGACAAACATCAGATGTCCAGGCTTTTCGGTGTTTTCTCTTCAGGTATGGAAATGTCATCGGATCACCTTCTATCAAAAGTCCAGTCCAACCATAATTTCGTTCCAGATACAAAGTGTTCGACAACCTCTCTCCGTTATACGCTCCAACCTCTACGAAAGTCCCGTTTCTCTATGACGTAATAAAAATTATTCCCACAAATGTTTATATTTTATATTTTATATTAGTTCATTCATGAGTTGACAAATGACTTTAACCCATCTGATCTAACAAACAACATGAACACATTCAAAATGCAACAATTTTTACCTTGTTCTTTAGGAGTGTCAATACTCTTTTAATAATCGTTTGCGAGTTGTAGTGTGAGGGGTAGCCGATACCGTCACTGTCGTTTGGATCTGCAAGATTGTATGGTTTTGTTGAGGGTGGAAATACATGAAAAGTTCTGATGTACTTCCACAAAAGAGGATCGAGTTGATTCATATTCCCTAAATTGTCAGGACGAATAGCTAAAATCTGTTCAGCTTCTATTTTTGATAGTGTCGGTGAGTACGGTGCATTGGGACAGTCTAACTTTGACGGGCCATCCCACTTCCGTTCACTCGCAAACGGCAAGCAGATACAGAGACCATCAAAGTATAACTTGTAGTAACCAAAGACTAACAAAATTATTGAGAAAATAACAAAAATATACGCAGCCCTCCGTTTTGGTAGTACAGCCATTTTTCAACGTAAGTATGTTATTTTAGTCTTCGCTAAACCAAGTTTCAGCTATATGCAAGTCAATGAACCGATTAGATTTATAGATTGGCGGCACGGCGCGGCGTATTGAAGCATTCTCATTAGAGAGTTGCCAGGGCATGGCAGCCTGTATGGGCACTGGGTGCACCGTGCCCATATGGGCACCCATCTTTCCATGGGCCCCCATGGGGAAATGTCATGGGCATGGACTGTATGGGCACGAAACCCATGCGTATGGGTGTGTATTCAAGGGCGTATCTAGAGGGGGGTCACTGGATACCAATTTTTTACACTTTGTGACCCCACCAACTTTTTGTGACCCTACCAAATGGCAATCCTAGATACGCGCCTGCATAAAACTGATACTGATATTAATAAGTGATGCAGTAGCATTAAAAATAATTAAAATAATGAGAAGTTGTTAGCTAGTAATGGCTTAAATCACTTTTTCCCACTCATAAAAAATGTGATACATTTGAAGTTACATGATTTCCGCGGATACTGGGCTGTTACAGACAGATATTTAATTGACAATTTTGAGAATTTGTAAAAGCGAAGCATCAGGATTTAACTTTTGCAGAAAAATAATTATTAATACCGATTTATACAATGGCGGACGTAATGCAAGCAAACCAACCTGATGATTTAAGCTCAAAAGCATCGAAAGAGGCTGAGGGGAAAGGTAAAAATGTTGAGGCCGATTTAAGTGAAGAAGACGAAGCTTTACAGGTCTATTATCCCGCTCTTATAACTAGATGATTTGATAGCTCTGTTAGCAAATGTAAAAATAATTTTCATTCTTATTACTGAATTAATTATATACTCTCATATTCAAGATAATAATAACAATGCACTAAATTGTGTACATTTTATTAACAGGATGATTTGGATCTGTGTGTCCAATGTCTTTCCGAGTCGAACGTAGAGTTATACGATTCAGCTTTATCCCAGCTTAAAAGTCAAATAAAGGCAACAACTACCTCATTTTCATTAAACCTTAAGGCCTTGAAGTTTATGAGACAACATTTTCCCAAGATGAAGATGATTTACCAAAAAAATCCAAAACGAGCGTACACAGAAGTTTTGCGCGGACATTATATCTGTTCTTGGAATGACCATAAGCGAAGAATCAGACTGCTTAATGTACAAACTTTTAGGTATGAATGGTGAAATTGGAGAATGGGGTCCCGAATATGTTCGTCATTTATCTGGGGAAATCTCTCACAAATGGTTTGACATTTGCTAACAAATATCACAAGCCTTAAATGATTTTTTAAAATGACAACCATTTTGTAACTTGATGGCTCATGGATTAATAATCCATAATTTGACTTCTAAAATGTGATTTGATTTCATCGTTATTAGGACTGCGGATAGTCATCCCAGGACAAAAGTTCTTTTGTACTTGGCCGAAAACATCATTCCGTATAATTTGAAGCATAATGCGGAAGCTGAAGCGTGTGATCTGGCAATGAAATTAAAACATTTAGAGCTTTTGGAAAAATTTGTTGATGTCGATACACACCAACGTGTGTGCTCTTACATGACAAGGGGCGTGGCGTTTGTTCCAGATCCTGAAAATTCGGAACTGCTATTAAAGGCCCTCAAAATCTATAAGAAATTCAACCAATGGCCTTTGGCTCTTAGAATTGCGATACAACTCAACGACGAATCCTTGTCTTGGTCCGAGATATTGTCAGAGATTGTAGAGACAAGAACATGACGAAACAACTCGCTTTTATCATTGGGCGTCACCATGTAACATTATGATAAACAATTGACAATGAAAATCAATACCTTTTTGTTAATAGTTATTTTTAGTTGTCTGCATTTATTTTGAATATTTAATGTTTTTGCATAGTTCCATGTGAAACTTGATTAAGGCATTATAGACTCAAACGTTTATTTGAATGAAATAATTGCCAACAGTCATTTAAATCAAAATTTCTTGAGTCTTGGTCGTGAGTTGAATGTTTTGGAACCTAAAATTCCTAACGAAATTTACAAAACGCGTTTAGGTACGTCCTCTGCTATATTCTTTACTTGCAGCTTTTTACTTTAGCACAACCATTCTTAAATGTAACAAAAACATTTTATTTAAAGCTCAATATTTCCAATTTTGCTAAAGTTTTCGCTTTCGTAAACCTTTAACTTAATTACTGAACTGTTACGATAAAAATATTTTTACTTTAGATGGCAGTTATGTTTTTGAAAGCCAAGTTGATTCAGCGCGACAAAATCTAGCGGCGTCATTTGTTTCTGGATTCGTAAATGCGGGATTTGGCCAAATTGTTGACTGAAGAAGACGGGAATAACTGGTTGTATAAAAACGCAAAAACGTTAAATGGCATGATGAGCACGACCGCGTCTCTCGGTTTGATTCTTCTGTGGGATGTGGATGGATCGCTTGGGCTAATCGACAAATATTTGTTTGCAACGATAACGATGACGTTAAAGCCGATGACGAATACATTAAAGCCGGAGATCTTCTAGCTTGTGGAATCGTTAATTGTGGAGTACGAAACGAATGTGATCCCGCTCTGACTGTTTTCTCCGATTATGTCGGTCACCAAAGCCACACGATGAAGATAGGAGCTATTCTGGGATTAGGATTGGCATACGCCGGGACAATTAGAAACGATATCATTCAATTGCTCAATAAGGTTGTTTTATGGAATGGCAGTATGGGATTAGAAGTAATTTCTTTGGCCGCTTTGTCTTGTGGACTCGTGTCCGTCGGAACGGGTTCCGAAGTGGCGTCTCTACTTTTACAATGTCTAAAGAAGTGATCTGAAACTGAACTGAAAGACAGCTATGCTCCGTTTATTGCCCTTGGCTTGGGTTTAATCTACTTTTGAAAACAAGAAGCAGCGGAAACAATGGTAAAGGCTCAAAATGTGTGTAATTCCCGAACCATACAAATCAATGGCAATCACCCTAGTGGAATTTGTGCTTACGCCGGCATGGGAAACGTTCGGAAGATTCGAAAACTGCTTCATATCTGTAAAGAGATGGAAGACAACAAGTTCAGTAAAACTAAAATGAACAAAAAACCCGGTGCGCAGGACAAGCCAGAGAAAGCGGCGGACTTTTCGGGCCAACAGTCAACAGTATAAGGAATCGCCATTATTGCGACGGGAGAAGATATTGAAATGGCTTTCCGTTCATTTGGTCATTTACTGAATTACGGCGAACCCGCGGTCAGACGGTTCCTTTGTCAATCGGCCTCCTCTCCGTTTCAAACCCAAGGGAGAGTGTTCTAGACACCCTGAACAAGTTCTCTCACGACGTGGACCATGAAGTCGCCCTTAACTCAATCTTCTCAATGAGAATTGTTGGAGCTGGAACAAATAGCCCTCGTGTGGCTGCTATGCTTCATCACCTGTCTCAATACTACGCGAAAGATTCAAACAGACTGTTTATGGTTAGAATAGCCCAAGGTTTACTGTATTTAGGGAAGGGGACTCTAGGGCTTAGCCCGTTTCATTCGGAAAGACAGTTATTATGTCCAGTTGCTGTTGCCGGACTTTTGAGCACATTGCTTTCCTTCTTGGATGTACGCGGGATGATATTAGGCCGCGGTCACTACATGTTATACTGTCTAGCGACGGCAATCAATCCCCGAATGTTAGCCACTTTTGATGAAAGTCTGAAACCCCCCCCCCCCCCATATTCCAGTCAGAGTACTAGGACAAGCCGTCGACACTGTAGGAGTAGCTGGGAAGACAAAAACTAACACGGGATTTCAAATATACACAACCCCTGTGATTCTCGGGCATGGGGAGCGTGCGGAACTAGCGAACGATGACTACAGTCCGCTTTCACCAATTCTTGAGGGATTTGTCATTCTGCAAAAAAATCCCGAAGCTGCGAAGTAAATTCGAACTTTTCTACTGAATATACAAATAGCTACATAAAGTCTAAAATGGTCATACTCAATTATTAAAATTATAATATGTCCTTTTCACGAGGAGAATGCTAATGAATATGGATTTATTGATTCACAATCAAAATTCATTTTCAACATATTATTAAAAACCGAAAATGATGTAAATTATATTAAAAATGAATAAATAGGTGTGTCGGACTTTGGTTGACCCAATCAATCATAAATAAATCATAAAAGGGAATATTTTTTAAAGGAATAATATAAATACAGAGGAGGGCCTTTACACTTTATTTGTACATGCAGATTATGTTCCAATAAGACTTTGTTGTACGTAGCCATGTTCATCTTTCTGATGAGTTATCGCCAATTGATTATCGTCGTCAGGAATCAACCCAATATTTGAATATGACATATTATTTTCTTCTTCGCGTACATTCCTCAGCCTTATGACTACTTCGTGCGTACCTTTAATCTAAAACCAAATAAATACGTGTCAATATTACTACCTAGGTACTCGGTATATTATTTTTGCATTTATATATTTTATTAAAGAGAAGACTCGATATACATACCATAACATTATTCTTGTGTTGCTTCCAGTCTTTTATAACATTTTGAAAGCGTTCCTTTAATAACATGAAGGATGGTCGACGATTCGGCTCTATTCCCCAGCAGCTTCGCATAATTTCGTATCTATCCAAACGACACATTATTGTACTAAGCAAAAAGTTCTACCAGCAAAAAAAATTAAAAAATGCTAACATTTGTGGTGAAGCGTATTTAGGTTGAGAGTTGCAATATCCATTTTCTAACTGAGCAAGAAACATTGCCCAGAATACATAGGATGCTTCTTTCGGTGGGTAAATTCCTGGATAAGGGACTTCTCCTAAAGTGAATATTTCCCACAGTGTAATTCCATAAGCCCACACATCCGAATGGACAGAGTAAGAATTTGTCTTTAAACATTCTACAGCCAACCACTGCCATGGCAGAGCATCTTTGCTTTTCTTGATGTATTTGTAATCTTTGTCCAACTTTCGACTCAGACCGAAATCCGTCACTTTTGCAACTCCGTCTGCAGTAAGAAGAACGTTCCTGGTGGCAACATCCCCATGAAGCACCTGTCAATGTTATAAAACATTAATAATAATTTAATTTAAGGCATTTAATTTAAAATATTTAAGATAAATATATTTATTTCACAATTCCATCCTTTCTTAAATATTTTTACAACTTTCAAATGCTATTATAATATAATACAATGAATCAATAGTGCAGGAAGTTAATTACCCGTTTGGACCAAATGTAATCGAGAGCATTTGCAATTTGTAGGCTCCATATTAGTAATCGTTGGTAAGAACAGACTGAAATGTTACTCAGTGAGCTAACAACCAGAAATACCAAAATTTAAGATACAATTACAACTTAAAATTAAAAAAGAATATTACTGTAGGCTTGCTTTACGAATATTCGTAAAGCAAGCCTACAGTAATAATCGCGAATACTTACAATACATCATCTTCATTTTCGCCCCGATTGATATTTTGAATGAAGAAATCCTTGTTGGAGCGCAAGTACTCGTCCAATGAGCCCAAACTGCACAGCTCCGTGACAATATAAAATTTTCCTGGAACACACATTTTTGATTTCAAAAATAATGTTAAATTACGCTAATAATGCAAAAAATAATTCAAAGAGAAAGTAAATACCTTCGAAAATTTCTTTTGTGTAAGCTCCAACAAGCTGAACGATATTTTCATGTTTTCCGATGTAGTTAAGAATTTTCAACTCAAACACTATATTTCTCACATCACTCATCGTAAAACAAGTCGGAAGAGTTTTAAAAGCACAAAGACCATCTCTTCCCTCCACACGCCCCTTGTACACTTCTCCGTAATTTCCCTTCCCCAACAACACCTCAGCTATGTATAGGCATAGTGAAAAATGTAAAAGTATCGTAAATGAAAGTGTAATAATTATAATTTTTTTTTAAATGTTAAAATAGAACGAACAAACAGTAAATGAATCTTTTGGCAATTCGAATTTCTTGTTGTAAGGAAATTGAATGATGGAATCTTCATAATTCTCCAATTCCACCATTTCTTGAGATTGCAAAGAACCATTCAGTAAATCCATAATTTCTTTCATTTCTGCCTTCTTTTTATCCTATTTGTTAAAAAAAATCGAAAAATTACCAACGATAATATTTTTTATGAAGATTTACACCGAATATCGAATTTCCCAAAGACATACTCGACCGTTGTACTTACCCGAAGTCTCTTAAAGTAAACACAGGGAATTATTATAGCAATTATTAGCAGGACAGACAATGCAGCAAACCCGCAGGTGAAACTTAAAATAGTATTCGAATCTAATACGATAAAATAAACATTGAGTGTGGTACATTTGTATTTTGAGTTTACAGTTACGAATTTAGAAAATCTATCGACTGAACCAACAAATAATTAAAATGTTACCGTCTTCTTCGGGCATCACATGAAATTGCTTTGTTGAAATTCCGAGAATATTTGACGCTGTACATGTGTAATACCCTGCTAGCTCTTCAGTAAATTTTGGAAATAATAATACCTTGTACAGGTACTTGTCCAAGATTTGTAGAGGATCTTGTATTTGCTAAATGAGTGACAACAGTGGTGGTATTTAAAAAATAAGAAACCAGGATAACTTTATGGGAGCTATTGAATTATCCAATTATTACCATTCCATTGAATGTCCACGTAATATTTGGTACTGGAAACCCATCAGCTTTGCAAATGAGACTTTGTCCTGCTTGGTCTACTTTAAAATAATTTTCCACGTCTTCGCTCGTTATATTCGGCGCATAAGATTCTAAAATACACAAGAAACAAGTAAAAAAGTTTTTTGGGGGAATGATGTACGAAATTAACATTAATGTGATTCAAAATGAATGCACCTTTAATTTTGACGCCTGTGGAGACAGAATCCCACTTTATTTTTGAGTACATTCTAGGAGCAACACAAATCACTTCTATTACCGATGTATCCGGAAACGTAATTTCAACAGTGCTTAGAGGATTGCTACTTGAATACATATCAAAGGTATCTGGAATTCTTCTGATATATTCTGCGTAAAAAATTATATTTAACATTTAACAATCCTTTTTCAGTATTTTTTTAATATGGGTATATTAACTAATTAAATAATAACAGACCAAATAAGAACACATACCAGTTGGAATTTGTTTTATGGTAAACGAGTTGTTGTTTTCAGAATGTTTAAATAGCCACGTAAGACCCTCCTCAAATTTAAAGGAATGTGCTTCACAACCGAATTTGAAGCTGCCACCTGAATGGTAATTTTCTAAATTGCCGTATTCCTTCAAACGCAAAACTGCACTCAGAGGAATTTCGTTCCTGTGATTTCCATCTGAAAATGAAATAAAATCCTTTTTTCGGGCATTTTTAAAGCTTTAGGACCGAATGGGCTTTAAGTAAGCGGTTCACATACACAATTCTCCATTAAATCCTTCGAAATAAGTTTCCATGATAAATTCGTTGTAGCGAGTCCTCTTGACCACACATTGGAGATTTCCCTTTTTGCTTACAAGTGGTCTTGTAACAACGCATTGCTCTTGAGTTGCATTCTCATTTATCTGTTGACACGGAGTTCTGGCAAAAGTTGTTTGAGCAGCAATACAAGAAGTAGCACGAACGTCAACATTATTATTGCTTGTTCCAACCTATATTCAAAATATTTCAGATTTTCAGAAATTACAATTATCATTTTGAAAAGTTTACAATTTTTTATGTGTATTTTCAACTTACATATTGTAAACATTTGGACAGTTGTCTACATTGAAATTCGTTGTCGCAAGCCAAATGTTGGATTTTAATATCTTCAACTGATTGAGTATTAAATGGAGCACATTGAAAAATTTTTTCATCAAAATCGTAATACAAATCATTCATTTTATACATTTTATTTTCTTCGTCAGAAATGGTCCCTATTAAAGTAAAAAAATCTATTTCAGTTGTAGGTAAAAGATATTTTTGCAAAACTTGTAATCAAAATTTTGGATACATAATTTCAAGAGCGTATCTACGTATGGGAACCCCGGACTTGAGTCCCCCAGATTTTGATAAAGGACCATTTGGAAACAAATCTCCATTTTTAAATGCACTTCTAAGCTTCCCCCGAAATCTCTCTAGTCCCATCGCCGAACCCAAGATACGCCCTTGCTTACTTACACTGTGTTCTAATATTCCATCTATATAAGGTGGAATTCGTTTCAGCGTCTACGCATTGAATCCCAACATAATCATTCTGACAATTAATTCCTGTCCAATCAGTAATACAATCATCGGTAGGAAGATGAGATAAAACGGCTGTGACCACGAATCTCCTTACAGGCTTTGTTTGCAAGGTGTGTGTTACATTTATTTGAATATTGCCCGACTTGAAGAGAAACCTAAAATATAATAACAAAATTTGTGATTTATTTTGTGATTTTGCAAAATATTTTGCAACATAAGGATTTAAAATTACAGTGTATTTACTTACAACGAATTCAGCGATACATTTCGACTGCTGCGACTGCAATGTACGTAGAAAGGCTCTTGCTTTCTTTGCAAATCATACGTCATTTCGTGGTGAAATATTTCTGTGGTAGAAACTGGTTCGATATAAAGATCTATAGTTGCACAATAATAAAAACTTCAAAAATTATGCTAGATTATTATTTACTCTTCCTTTTTCAAACAATATTAATAATTTTACCTTGTGGCATTTTAATTTCAAACAGTTGTGACTTGCTGGTAACAAATGGGTTAAAATATAAGTGCCTAACACTAGCGTGTACAAATCCGGGATCAATGGATTTTCTTTCTAACATAGCTCGCTTTTTTTCGGCAGTGAGTTCATCAAGTACAGAACAATAATATTTGCCAGTGATATTTGAATTATATTCTTCTGTGTCGATGAATATGCCATTGTACGTGTCATATCTCACGCCCTCTCTTACTAGCTGAATAGTTCCCTGCAGAAAACAAAATTAGAAAATAATTTTCAAATTGACTGCTAATTATGATTGAATTATTTTTTAAACAAAGTACAGTTAAAAAGTGTTTTCATACATTTCCTATCTTATAAAGCCACATTTGATTCGCCAGTGTAACACAAGGAATGTGAATAATTTCATCTTTGGCTACAATCGTTGTATTTTCCTTCATCCAATGCACTTTTGCATTTTCCCCTTCCAAATTCCAATTTTCCTCTGTCAAATTACAAAAATGTTAATTATAAAAATAAATATTAACATTTTATGTCCCATAAATAAATAAAGATTTCAATTATGATTTAATAACTTCAATTTACAAATTTTTTATTTGATAATGGAAAATTCTCACTCAAAATGTAAAACAATGCATTTATTTCCGCCGACGGGTTTCCGATCTCGAGGATTTTGTATTTTACCACCGTCGTTGTTTTTGTTAACCCATACACCAGTGGGAACGCTGGGACGTGAATTTTCAATTTGTACTTGTATGTTTTTGCGTCCTGGTAATTTTGCACGATTCTTTCTCTGACGACAGTCGTGTAATGAACAATGGTTGCTTCATTTTCAAAATAAATTTTGATATCCAGTGGCGTATTGGATGTGCACTCAAACGACACATTTTTTATTAAATGGTTGACATTAATCACAAAATTATTTTTCTCAGATTTGTGACAACCCTCGATTCCTTTTCTTAGATTTTTAGTCACAAGATACTTCTCGTAATACCATAAATTTACTTCACAGCTTAACTGTGAAGTTGCCAAAGAAAAATACGGTCCGCAAGTTATATTTCGTTGCAAAGTTGACAACAAAGGCACAAATACATCACTTTTGGGTTCGTCGTCGAAAACTATTGTTCCAGAATGATGCCATGAAGTTGATAAATTAAATTGTAAAATAATATTGTACAATATAATAAAAATCCAGACTTTTATACACATTTTGTGCAGTAGCACAGACACGTTGCCTGTCACATTAACAACTGAACTGTATAAAATATTCTGACATTAATTTTTGTGAACCCAAGTTTAAGAATTATTAATCAAGGTCATCATTTAACTAACCCCATGTAAATATCAATGACACTATTGCTTTTAGCAATTATCATACAGGTAAATTATTCTTGCAGAGAAATGCAACACACTGGCAGACTTTTCCGATGCAAGTCTCATTGCTGACTGAACAAAATATTTTTGCATCGTTTATTACATTGCAAATGCAACTTTAATTATCCAACGTGTACTTGCCTGCAAATACCAGCGATTTTTATGGCTAACATTATTATTGCCATATTACTAATTTGCAAACTGTAATAATTTTCAATATCAATAATAATAATATTATTTTCCTTGTTGTAATACATAACATAAAATAAAAGTATTTCATGCAGTGTAGTTGAATTTTGAACCTACATAGCTACAGGAAATTTTAGCTGTTTGTGCGTAGATTTCCGAGATTTTCGTTTATCTCATTTTGTGTCGTATGTTGAAGTATAAATAATATTATGTCAAATAATAAATAAATAAAATATCGGTCAATCCTATGTAGTATTAATTTCAATCGAGGTTTTAGCTGGCTTGGCTCTATATAATTCCATTGCTGTATTATAATAGTGCTTGCACCGCAGATAATTAAAGTAAACTATACAACGGAAGTTGAGGGATATATTATCACTTGTGGTATTTACTATTTTGTGTTTACATAATGTGATATGACGAATCACCCAGCACCAAGCAAACACCAATAATAATTGCCCGTAAGTTTAAACATTGCAGTTGCAGTGGTAAAATTTAACGTAAAATTTTTTAAATGTTTTGTATCTAAGATTTCTTATAATAATGTTAATTAAGATTTTGATATCGAAAGGTACTATAGTTAAAAATAACATTAATAGTTTAATATTTAATGTCTTTGACTGCGTTCATGATCAAACACATAATACTAACATTAAGTGACATAGCTTATAATTATTTATGTGTACTCATGAATCATGAAGAAAGCATTGATATTTAAATTTACTTGAGATTAAATTTAATGCAGATCACGTAAAGTTGATACACATAATAAGAATGCATTTTATTACTGGATATACTAGAGGTGTATATTATTTGTTGTAAATAATCTATTAATTAGATTTGTTTCACACACAATTAATAAAATTCATTAAATCAATAATAAAACTCAACCATCCGAATAAATTTTAAGAATGTAATAAATTTACTTTACAATAAGTGCACATTATAAAGAAAGGGTGTAGAAAGACCATAATATAGACATTATTATAATTGCTGTCGCTTGTACCGGCTAATCCCCAAACTGCACTGAATGTTTTTAATGTATTTCAGCAGCATTTAAATTATCCATTAGGCAATACTATATTATTTTTAAACCGGATTAGTGTATTCTGTTAAATGCATGCATTCTCAAACTACTTTCAATGTCTTCAATTAATTTCATTTCATTTTTCATGCAAGTTGTGTTATATAAATAACCCAAAATCTTATACTATATTTATAATATTTATTGTTAAATTTATTAATAATAAATTTTACATGTTTTACAATATTTATTGTTTACTACTGTGTCTTAATTGGCCAGTCTTAACTCATTGTCAGTTTGAGTCAGTAATAAAATTATAAATTATTAATATTTGTATAATATTCATGTAACAGACAATTCAATACTAGTAATGCCTACTCCAAGTAGGCATTAAAAACGATCACAATTGAAAATACTTGACAAAAAAATTGAACCAACACACAGTCAAGAATTTTTTATTTGTGGCTCGTGCTAATGTATAATAGTAAGTAAATTTATATAGGTACCTAAGTTACATAGAAGTTAGAATGTTCATCAATTGGCACATACAGATATGCTCTATATCACTATTGCAAATTCGTGTGAATTGAATAGATTTATCTGCTGTTACTTTATTACCAATATTAACTCCAGGCAGGAACATTTATTATTCTTAGGTACTTCTTGCGTTTTAGTTACTTGTAATTTTGCTTTTATCTTATGTTATTGGTTTCCTTCGCCTTTAATAACTTTTGTCTATATCTGTTTTGTATTACATAAATTACATTGCTTCATGCTATAGTGCGTCATGTTTATATTATACGTCTAGTCTAACTAACTCAAACCAAAACATGCATGCAAAAATAATTGTGGTCGACCAAATGTTATTAAACTTACTTTTATGTATTTCTGTTCAACCACGTAATCGATGTACCTAAATGGAAAGTTTAAATAATTGCAGTCGTATAAGAAATAAACACAGTAGAAATATTACTTGATTAATTTAACAATGAACGTCAATACATTAGTAAGTGTTATTTATTTGTTTTATGTTGCACATTAAATATTTGTAGTATGTAACAGTGAATATTCTGAGTTATTATTTTATTTATTATTTATTATTAGAGTTTTTGCTTTTCATTTGCAAATAATAATAATCCAAGATGGACAACATAAAGTGTGTGGTAGTAGGAGATGTGTAAGTATACAGTTATACCTTAAACATTCAAATAATTCTAAAATAATATGCTTAAAATATTTATTTCAGTTTCTACAAAATAATTAATCGTTTTTTAATATTTGAAATATTTTTACTTCATAGGGGCGTTGGTAAGACATGTATGAGCGCTAGTGTCTCAACCGGCTCCTTTCCAGACAATGTAAAAAATTCAAAAATTTACATAAGCATTTTAAAATTCAAAGAGTTAGATTTTGTTTATTTATGTTGTGTCCGAATGTGTGTGAAGGAATACATGGCGTTCACAGTTTTAGACTGTTATTCTTCCGATGTGAGAGTGGATGGGAAATCAATCAATGTAATAATGTGGGACACATCCGGTTTAGACGATTATGATCGGTTGCGACCGCTCTCTTATCCTCGCACTGACGTATTCCTCCTCTGCTTTTCCCTTGTCAATTCAACGTCTTATGAAAATGTCAAAGCAAAGGTAATTCAATTTATAACATATTTTCTTAGAATTATTATTACACAAGGATGTTTTTAACTGTTGAAGTAGTACGCATATTTCACATAATTATTGTATTTTGATTATCTTCATTGCAACAGTGGTATCCCGAAGTACGAAAATATTGTCCGGAAACACCCATAATTTTAGTTGGTAAGTTTGCTAAAGGAATTGTAATTTTGAATTTTGATTTCTTATACTGCACCATAATTAATATCCGTTTCGTTATAATATTATATTATAACGGAAAGAAAATACTAACAATAATTCATGACAAATAAATAAAAGAATTTTATGATTAGGAACGAAGGCTGATTTAACTGAGGAGAAATTGGTATCAGAAAAAAGAAGTATGAACAAAAACCTCTCTGCTCAAGTAATTTTAATTGTCAAAGACATTTATGCCATGATTATATTTACATTATCGCTAATTATTTAAAGAACTTTTTATTATATTGGCATGGTGTGATTGTACACAGGGAAAAGCTTTAGCGAAACAAATTGGAGCTTTAAAATATATCGAATGCTCTGCTGTAACCAACAAAGGACTGAAAAATGTGTATGACGAAGCTATCAAAGCTGTTTTATACCCTATTGGAATTGCGACTCAGGAAAAACCAAGCTCTTGCAATATTTTGTGAACTGAATTAAAATTACAATAAGTGATTTCAAATCTATTTCTAAAAATATATGCGTCATCGGAATAATTTACAAATATATAGTTGTAAATAATACTTTTTATAATAACTTTTTAGTAATTTTTATAATAATTAAAGTACATAAAAATGGAATTTTCAATCTTCCTTCTTCTTGAAGCCTTCATATTTTGCAAAAATCATTTCTCAGTTTCAATGTAATTTTCGTTGTAAAGTAGCTCCCACTTAATATACCGCATAATACAACATATGATTTATATTCTTATAATCCAACTAGGGCCTAACATAATATATACTAGAATGGAAATAGTCCCACTAATAATTGTGATACTTACAAAATAATATTATAGCATTACTATTAAAAGGGCCAAAAAATATTTGAGAAGTACCTATACATGTTTGCAAATAAATTGAAATGGTGTTAAAATTTATAAATAACATCAAGCTAATTCCAAGGAAAATGTATTTAAAATGGTTTAAGTACATAGAGATAGTACCTACTTCTTTACAAATATATTTGACAATTTAATCAAACAAATTATAATGTTAGAACATATATACCATAAAATGAATTAGATAAACCCCTAGAATAATGTTTATGAATTTTAATGAAGAGGATTGGTTGTATTGGAACTATCGTCACTGTAAAGCCAAGTACAAAAATCAATTGCTTCGTCCACAGCCCCCCAACAGTCAATTTTTCCATCACAAACTGCGGTCAATTTAATACAGTCCCCGAATTTGCATTTGAATTCGTCAGACCTAGAAAAACAGTTTCGTAGTAGTGCAACCTATTAAACATTTCCTCACAAAAAATAATGGTTCTGCTAAAATATTTCATTTCTTGCACATTTTATCATTCATGACATGAATCTTACCCGCAGGTCGCCTTTTTCCTTTGACATTTCCCATTGTGCATATTAACATGCTCATCCTCTCCACCTGGACAATCTACAAATGGCAAAGAAAAATTGTGTCGTACGAATACGATGTACTGCATTTATAATTGTAATGTAATATTTATTTAATTTGGTAGGTCAAATATTTAATTGTGAGAAATAGGAACAAGAAAAATCACCTTTGTATCCGTTACACACACGTTCAGCGTGAAGGCAAAATGTTCCACCAGCGCATCGAAATTCTTTGCACAAACAAGACTTTTCCATTGGACGCCATTTCGTTGTAGTTGTATTTTCTGTGAATAAATTCGTTCACACACACGTCCAAGTAAATGTCAAAGGTACATTACATAAAATTGAATTTCTTTCTACTTGCCTACATTTCGGAAATATATAATTTCAATGTTCTGTATTAAATTTAAATATTGTATAATATATAATTGAAATTGAAGCACCTGTCGTTTTCATTCACCTGACAAAGTTGTTTCAACGAGAGTCCAGAAAATGCACACCGCAAATGCAAACGTCACAATAGAAGACGCCATAATAATTAATTATAATTACCAATAAAGAAAATCAATTTACACTAAAGTACTTAAAATTAACGATTGCCTTTATCATTCGCTCAATTTTCAATGTAGTAAAATTCCGGCTTGCAGTAGTCTAAAATATATTTGCGTGTGTAACCCGTTCCAGTACAGCAAGATTTGTTGTAGTTAAAAAATACATATAGGTGAAATAAAACCACAAAAAGAGTATACTTATATTATACCTAAGTACTTTTGTAGTCACTATAGGTTTATGTTAAAGTACAGTACTGCTATACCATATAATTATAAATAAAGACTCTCTAATATAAGATTAAAGATTAAAGGTAAATATTGCATAGTACAATTTAGATAGAAGGAAGGAAGGATTGTGTGGTATAAGTACATCAATATATCTAAAGATTTCAGGTACACAAAAATATAAAGATGATGATTTTATATAACATTATTTATATAAACAATTGACTTGTGTAGAATCTAATCTTTTAATGGTTTACAGGTATAGTATATATACTTTATATATTATACGACGCTTGTTGGGTTTTCCTTGGTCCACTTATTGCGAAATGAAAGATGAAAGGTCAAAAATCATGACTGTTACTCAGGTATATGTGCTGATGAGTCTTGATTATAAAGAAAGAATAAATACGTACAGCAAGAATAAAGTGATGTAGAAAATCTTATGATGGGCAAATCTTATATTGAACTGAAGGTACGTAGGTACTGCTGCTTTCATTCAAGTATATAATACTTCTTATCAATGTTAAACAACTTGGTGTCTAATTGTAAGTGCCTTTATGCCTTACGTGCAGCTCTATGGCTCTGACATCCAAAATCATTTTGCGAGATGGTATTTGTATATCTTACATCTTATCAGAATATACCAGCGTGTCATATTATTATAATATTGTTGTGATACGTTAAAAGTGAATGGAATAGTTTTATATGCCCTTCCTAATAAAGATCTGTTATTTTACAGTTTGGTCATGTACATCATCATTTACAATTTAGACCCCCGCCCAACCCAAATGAATTTCAGATTTCGTTTTGTAAGTTTGCAGAAGCATAATATGTTATTATGAGAATTATTATGGCCCTGCGTCTTTTATTCTTAACTATTTCTCCTATACATTTTATTTTGTCTTTAATCGTTGTATTTCGTTGAATATACGAAAGCCTGGTATGCTTTATGATGGAATTTAATGTATATAAAAGAATAGCAGTTTGTATCGGATACTAAATGTTTGAATATTTTATTATTTCTCATACTTTCAAACATTTTAAACAATTAAAGTTGATCATCGTAGTCTTATATTTTAATTACACGATAAATTTTTCATAAATTTTACGATTTACTGACAGGTCACGTTATTGTAGATTTTTTCTGCTCATTTACAACTTTTTAAGAATTACGAATTTTGTTACGTATGATTTATCGGTAATAATTCGGGTAGATTATTACATTACTGATAATTCAATTACCTTATACTGAAAGTAATTTATATATAATACAATTAGTGTTTGGAATTTATAAAATTGTACATTTATAATAGCACATTGCTTAAAACATATTTGGTTACGAACAGGAAGTATAGATTTTCCATCACAATTACTTATATTTTATAGTTTAACATGAACGTATAGTAACGTGTCGCTTTATGGGTCTAGACTTTTACAAAGAGAATATTTTATGTGATTGAGAAATTGATTGAGGATGTAGTTAAAAAGGAAATTTATTCTCCTGCCGCAGGGTCTTCACCAAAATACTCAATGATTTGCTCAGGCGTGATAACGTCTGTAAGAAAGTCTTCCCACTCAGACCGATCAGTTCCATAAAGGAAAATCCTTTCTTCAACACCGGGAGCAAACGAAGCTTTCATCATGTTGTAGAAAACTGTGAAGAACATAGGGCAGTTCACAATGTAACATTCGTTCATCAAACCCGGATAGTTGTCACGGAAAATTCCAACCATATCTTGGATCGCTGTTATAACTGCAATAAATTAGGTTCCAATTAAGGCTGGGACATTTCATTTTTTTAACAACCACTAATTGTTAAATAAACATTTTAAACGAATTTAATAAAATAATTTTTTTTAAATAAATAATGTTACATATTTACAAGGGCGCACCCAGGATTTCTATTTGGTGATGGCACACAATAAATTTAGTGCAAAAAAGTCTCATATTCGCAAATTTAGGTTAAAATAAGCCAAAAATACACTAAATTCGCGCTAAGCGCTAGAATTTTGGCGATTTTTTGTTATTTTTTAGATGTTTTTTAGCCTTTTTCCCGGAATTTGTAGGGGAACGTGCTCCCAGTGCCCCCCCCTCTCGGTACGTCCTTTCATATTTATAAAATTATAACTCGTGTTTAGTATTTTTCTTTTTATGCTTTCGAATTTCATATACTGTTAACATATTATATGCAATCTTATCTTAACAAAAAGGTTAAAAACCCCACTAAAATTTCATGCACCATTGTTTAAACATTTATAATTCCATTGGGTCTTTCAATTTTTTTTTAAAGTAGGACGATATTTTGTAATCATTGTTCGAAAATCATGACAGGCGAGCTCAATTATACACCCTTTGTCTTTTAGACGCTTTAAAACATTAAAGTTTCTTATTGCTTGTTTGTATTGTAATAAAATGCATGCATAGAGTAAAATAATTTCTGGAACAGTCTAGACACTTTCCATTGTCATCTGTGAACTACAAACGTGATAATATTATATGAAAAAATGTAATCCGGTCCACAGTTTTAATCAGAGTGGTATTAGTTCACATACCTCCTTTGCTGCTTAGTTGTGTCTGTGTGAACCCATCAAGGTCGACGACAATTGTAAATTTCCCATCAGAAGTTTTGCTATCGTTCTTTTTAATTAGTTGGAGGATTTCTTCAGCCATTCGATATACAAACCGGTGCATTTCATCCAGCTTTTCACTTTCGATTATGTCCTTTATATTCCATTTCCCTCCGAAAGACATCAACACTGTCATCATTAAATTAAAAAATTGTTATTGCCCCTATACAATTATTTCTTCTGGGAGAATATAAAACTATCTAGGTAGGTTAGGTATGTATTTTTATAAACAGTTTTCAAATTACATGGTCGTCCTTCTTTATCTTTCCCATCCAATTTATACGGACACGTGCTCACAATATATTCATCCATCTCTTCAGTTAAAATGTTGTCCACGTTATTTTCCTTACGCCATGTAAACGCCTGCAAATTTTAAATATTATGTATCAGAAATTTTTTTAATGCCTTAAACAAACATGTATTATTTTAAGTAATGCAATAACCCGCAGAGATATTGAATTTTTCTGGTATAATTAAAATAGTAAATTTATTCCTGGTTTGTTTTAGTGTTTAGAGAGGTGGTGTGAGAAAAAATATTTAGTTAGTCTAGTCTAATCCATTGTTTGGGTATAATTTTTGTGCATGTTTCTTTAATTAATTTTTATACCATCTATTAACCAAATTTAAATGTACTTTGACACATGGAGGTGTGTAAAGCAACAAATACTGCATATTTTAAAATAATTATAAATTGCAAAGTTATTTGTAAATTATGACAAAAATAAGTTAAAAAAATAAATATGAGCTACATATTGTCTTGCATAATAGATTTCAGACATTTACGGTCAAAATTTAAAAAAACATTTTTGTAAATACAGTCTAATTGACTACAAGAGTTTGAAAACCTTAATTGTATTGCCTGTTGGGGAAAGTCAGTTTCGGCCGAATGCGACTGGTTTGACCGTAAAAGCTTTGAACTGTTAACTGATCTATGTAATTGCCTTAAACTGAATTAAAACAACGTAAACTGAATTACCGTTATTATGAGCTTAAATAAGCTCATAGTCAGTTTTTCAACATATTCAGTTTGGGCGGAAAATATGGAAAATATTTTTGTCAATTTTAAATATTTCTAATATTTTTTAAATTGCTCCACAAAACATTAGGCCACTTTAGATGACTTTAGTCAAATAAGGTAAAGACTAACTATTGTTACTTTCAGTGCAGTGTAAATAAATATTTCAATTTCGCATCGTGTCAACAATCTCACCAGCTACACATTTACATTTCGTAAGTAAAATCAGTTCAGTTAGGTTTGAATGATACTTCGCATGAATTTTGGCGATCTCAATCACCAGCGGTATATCTATACGCATTCACACGAGAATATAAATTGCTGATGATACAAAGTTCAAAACATAAGCTGTATAATAATTTTGCAAATTTCTTGATGTATAAAATACTAATTAGGAAGCAATGAAAAATTATTACACTACCAGAAGTTAGCTTATATTTAAAAAATCGTTTTGATTCTACAGTCAAATTACTTGTCGAGTAATAATAGGATAAAACTATGAGCATTTTAAGATTTGTAGCATACTATACATACAGTACATATACACGTACCACAAACCAAATTGAGCTGAATATTTTAAATATTTTAATAATTATATAGTTTAGTCTCGCGTAAAAAAGTCAATGAACTAATAAATATTGAATACTCTGCAGTAAAAACTAGAAATTGGCATTGTAAAAACTAAAGAGTGGGCAGGCAATTTCCTTCCTCTTAAGATAATCATGAATAATGACCACAGAAATAACAATCTTACGTTTCTGATCATTTCCTCGGCTTTGTCAACTTCAAGATCTCGTGCTACAATTTGAATCAAACCCCAATTAGTCCAAAATCCAAAATCATTTTAATAAATGTGCACACTTACAATTATTTCCCATCAAGTATTACCTCGAATCCAATTTATTAAATACTTTTCAGTTCTAAAGTAATCCTCTTGCACCAAATCGCCAACTCTCTTTCTCAACTGTACAATTGCATGAAAATTTTAACAAATGCCAATTCAAAAAATTTCAGTTTTTATATAAAAACATTTTATTTTTTCTAAATTTTGTTTGCTTACCATTCCAACCATCATCTTTTCTTCCAAATCAAGATCGCCCATTGTAAAATGTGTCTATTT
>JABASD010001893.1:0-32821 GCA_019776165.1 Pogonognathellus flavescens
AAATGAAAAAAGTTGATATCCTGAGATTTCGTCAACTATTAGATAACCTTCTCCGTTCCTGTGTTGCGTTGTCTAAGAAACCTTGGTGTATACCTAAGTATTCTCTGCATTCTTCTTATAATCATTAGGATTACTGATTATTATGGATGTTGTGTTATTGCTCTTGTTATACATTCCATGGTCCTTCTTTATATACTACAAAGAAAGCTATAGGTAGTATTTATTATAAAATACAACATATAAATACCTACACTATATACCGCAGATACAATAGCTACATTTTCTTTCTCGCTTGCAGTAGGATGGTTGTATACTAGATTCACTACCTTGTTTGTGTATAAAGTATTCGGTATAGGTAAGTGAGTTGTTTCGTCTCTGCTGATGATTTGAATCCATCTGTTGTGGTGACATGGTGTGGTGTGGCCTGGACAGACTCTGGTAGTAGTAGAAATAACACAGAAAGTACCTATACATTCTTCTCGCTTTATTCACTACTGTTCTATGTTTTGTGCTTTGCTTTCCTTTTTGGTTGCGGTCTGTCGCTGTTTATTTGTAGCAAGTGAACAGTGAAAGTAATCAGAAAGGCGTAGTAGGTCCTACTCTATATTATTACTCCGTGTTTATATAAAAAGGATAATCATAATATGTAATAAATATATTTTTATAAGTATACACTGGTATAGGAGTAAGAGTAAATGGTAAAATATGTTATATAGCATGTATGAGGCATACTAGAGGATGTTTATGTGTAAATATAAGTAAAAAGACGACAAAGACAGGACATGCAGAGCAAGTCAGTGTTAGGAAAAAGGAATATTATCCTTCCACATTTCTACACTTGATTAGTTTGCTTTTCATGCGGTTTCATCTCGGCATTTCCTGCCACTTTCAGTTTCCTCTCTCATCCGCTCCTGTGCAATTTCTAGGTTTCTCTGTGTGTTTTTCCTTTCATTTCATACCAGTACTGCAGTCGGCTCTCTTTAATGCATGTCGCTTTGTACAGCAGCAGTAATTTGGAAATTTTCACAACTCAAAACGTGTGGGAGACTAATTTTGTCACTAAGAGCGTCTACTATACTACGTACAGGATTAATGTTCTTTTGCTCCACACTTATTATGGCTGTCTATATATTTTTCCAGTAGTACATATAAGAATGTGTTTGTAAGATGTAATATAACGACTCGACTACTGCAATGAACTAGATATTACTAGAATAAATCAGACTATGGTGCATCATTGTTTGTGCATAGTATATAGTTATTTACACTTGTTTGTTTTCTGTACAGTCTATTGCATTAAGAACATTTTTGTCTTGTTTGTAGGAAATATTAACAGCTTGAATCTTGAATATGTGATGTTATTTCTAGCTGATTATTCTTGAACGAAAAACTTTTCCAGGTAATCTTTTAATTACCAATTTGCAATGCTAATAAGGTCAACCTTCAATCAAGGAGCATAAATTAATTTCACAGATTAGTAAATGCAATATACAAGTGCTGCTTTACTTACTACTGAAAATTACAACTAAAACTGTGTTAAACATAGATAATTACATATAGGTATGTCTGGTATCATTGTGGTAAACCATACCATAATTTAACTTTGTGATGTTATAATTAGCTAAAGTTAATTTTAGTTTGTTTACTTTGTTAGAATCATGATTTTGTTATTTATTGTGAAACATCCCTTTATAAAACACAATGTGAATTTTGAATGTCAAACGGGCACGGTAAATTTCAAAATTGAATGATATCATAAACGTGTAAGGTTAATTATACTTGGCAAAGTTTGAATAAAATGTTATGAATTAGTAGATTCTAGATTGTATTGAAGATCTTAATGAGAAATATAAACAAGTTTTTGAAACTTTTCGCTTTTTTCATGGCTTTAAAGGTAATGAATGGCACATTACATCATACTGACATATATCTTCTTATAAGTAAGTCCTACGGTTGTAGATTTTAAACAGATTGTTTTTACATTTGCAGAATTAGGCCTTGAAGGGAAATTTATTGTTCGCAAGATTTTAGTAGCTTTCAGGATATCAAATCGCCTCGCATCCGCCCCTCACGAATCCGATCAACGAAAATCTGGTTTCCGAGAAATTTTGAATGAGACATGACGTAGCATTTGCTTTGGCATAACTGTCATCCTCTTTCGGCGGCCCTTCTTCCTACGAGATATTTTTACCTTACACTACGACGAAGGGAATCAAATACCTACGTAAATATCTTCAGGGAAGAAAAACGTAGTTTTCATTGGGCTTTTCACTGTCTTTCACTTCATCGTACATGTCATTCATATACCTGGAATTTGAACATCGTTAGTTGATCTACATTGCCTGCACAATTTAGTACCGTTCTATTCAGTCTTTTCAATGTACATGTATCACCTAAATTACCTTACAAAATCAAAATTATACTCGTTTTAATATAAATTTGATAAATAAACGAAAAGATGTCTATGAAAATGAATTAATTGCATATTGCGTACCAAAATGCTTCTTGTAGCAGTAGGAAATACTTTTCAATTAAATAAAAAATCAGATTATACACACCCAAATTATTTATACACCTAAGCATAACGAATGAATTTGCACAAATTGAACTGATCATCAAAAATACAAATGGAATGACGAAGGCGCTTGATCCATGAAGGGACAGGTATATATCAATCTGATATTGTCATAACATGAAGAACTACAATCCAATTGCATTAGTATCATTACCGGACTCCAAACTATGCTACCATACCTAGACGTTATCACAGGTAATTCATTTGTATGCAATCTTATAAATAAGTATACTACAAACAAAAACCATGTTGATAATTCTGCTTTTTTAATACAATTTTTAAACCCAGTTTGTGCCACCCTAAGGCTGGAACTGAAATTTGAATAATTGTTTGTATTTTACAATCCACCATCCTTATTAGGTTACAAATACGTCACCAATACTTTATGTAGAAAATATGTTATCCCTTTCACTTCCAATGAAATTAGTCTATCTAAAAGTAGTACAATACACAAGGAAAGTATTAAAAATACACTTAATATTAAGTTGAGTGTACACTGTACACCCAGACCCAGACAATAAAAAATTGTAAAGAAAGTGAAAAATCTTTAGTTAAAGATGATATTTTAAATCAATATCAATTTCCATATCCGCTTCCCTTAAAATACTATACTAGTATAAGGGATATGATTTTTTTACTTTAAATTGTGAAAGAATGCATATACATTTTAAACAGCGATTCTTTCAAATACACCACACTTGCATTTATTGTTGGCCATAGTAGAGACCTAAAGAGAGCTTAAAATTGTTTAGGGCTGCTTTTCTGCAGTGTAGAGTGAAAGTGGTGGTTAATAAGAAATGGTCTTTGTATGTTTGTGCGAGAAAGAAGAAAAGGGAGCCCAATTCGGTTGTAAAATGATCCAAACTCGTCCGCATAATAGCTACTTCTGTCTATTACAATATTTCGGCAGGTTGCCTCACTGTTTGCTATTACCTTAGCTTATTGTTAGTTTTATTGTGGAGAGATGGGTACATTTTGAGTTTACGTTCACGTTACACTCACTTTGCTCTTTTATGTTGTTGTTGGTGTGTTCAGTTCACTCACGAGAGCTGAACAAGCAACGAACAACGGCAGAGAGAGAGAGAGAAGGAGAAGAGTAGTCGTTGTAGGATAAGAGAACAGAAGGAATCGCTGAGAGGAAACAGCGAATGAGTGGAGTGCCTACTTGAGGAGAATATAGTTGGAGAAACTATAAGTGTGGAGACTGGAGACAGTAGTAGTAGTAGAAGTAGTAGAACGTGAGAAGGCTTTTGCGTGATTGAATCAAAGCTGGTGGGATTTAAAAGGGAAACTGCTCAACAAATCCTGGACGGAGCCCCGGAAGAAGTTTGCACGGATGGCATAGCCCATTTTTCAAAATAAATTTATCGACCTTTCCCAACTGCTCAAAAGAGTTCCTTTTTTATGTCTATCTCTCCACCATGCGGTGTTATGCAATGCAAACAGTTGTCGTTATCATCATCATCATTTTCAATTGTACTCAAATGCTCCTAACTGTAGTCTTCACAATTTCCGTCTTTATTTTATGTTTTCACTCAGAATATACTTTCTCCCATTCTTTAAATAGTACAAAGCACTGATTTTTTCATTCTTATAGCCTACAGCTAAATTCTTAATTCAGTCAAAACGTGTACACACAATAAACGAGACATTCTGCCTTCGTTGTGGGAAATGACTTTTTATCAATAAGTTAACCTTACATAGAAACTGCAGTAACATTTAGGAAATTGATTTAATCTGCAATAGGTATAATGTAATTAAAATTGAATAGTTATGTAAATAAAAAAGTAATATACGCCTAAATAAGGATGATATAAGTTCTGATTTTTACAATGTAATACTCTAATATTTACAGTATCTGTATCTGTTTACAGTATCTGTTTACAGTATCTAATATCTGTATTTATTACTTTCATTCACATATACTGCATTGTATTTTCTAACGATTAATCCATTGGAAAGTAAAAGCGTGTCTTTAAGCTTTACGACCAACGAATTGCGACCCCACGCTAAAAGAATCAAATGTTTTTTATGTACATGGAGACCTAGGATAGAAGTTAGACAATTAACAACTCAACGTGTGTCATTTGTCAGTATACATTTTCTAGTAATGTTCGGTCTAATTTGTTTATGTTTATGAATTACAAGAGTAGCATGGTACAAATATTTTCTAAGGATTTTAACAGTATAGGCAGAATATATATTTTTGTTTTACTAGAAGTCACTTGACTACTGTTTCACTTAAAAAACTCAAATTATGTATGAATGAAACACACGTTGAGGATAAAAGTTTTCATAGTTTTAGCAGAGCTATATCGCATTAAGCTAATAGTTAAGAGTGTGAGAGAGTAACAGTCTATTTAACTTGTCTGACATAGAAAATGAAAAAGCAACAAAGTTTCTTCGCAGATCATCAATTACAATGGTTTAATGAGAGAGATAGGAGTAAAGGAATTTTTCATTGGTGTAGTGTATGTAATCGCATGATCCCTTCTTTATATAGGTATACATGTACTACTATATAATATATGCATATGTAATGTTATCCTGTAAATAACAAGTATACTACGTTCATAGCGTTAAAGGCAAGTAAACAGAGCACAGTAATGCACTGGTCGTTCATGCATTTGTAAGTTCTTTTAGGAAATTGTAATTGACGAGACAAGAAATAAAGCAAAGCAGGGAAAATCCAAAGACATTATGGAATTAGCTGAAAGAAGATAAGGATCCTGTATAGGAAAACTCTTTTACACCCAAAGTCCACATAACATACCTTATAAAACCTATATACGTTACTAATTGCCAAGTGTAGTGTACTATTGTGATATAAAGCCCTAATAGAACTCCGAAGCGTCAAAGAACAGTCTCTTTTTACAAACAAAACTTACTCTCAGTCGCACTCTCATATTATTATTATGGTATAGTCGTCGCGTAGTTCTGTTTCTGTATGATACTTTATTTACTGAGAGACCTGTAGAGCCCATACATATATAAATGTGTATATACTGCATGTATACTTATTATACTACGTCAGAGGAATACATACTATAAGTGAGCACGTAATATTTATTATTAGCAGACTCTGTGACACTATAGGAGAGCAAGTTAATTAATAGATGTGAAAGTGTGTTGTAAGATCAATCCTCGCCCTCTAGCTCTCTGTCGTTTTGTTGGGCTCGTCCTTGTTGTGCGCACAGACAGGAAAGGTGCAGATTATACGAGTAGCCTGTGGAATAAATTAGCGAAGTGTGTGTACACAGATTTTCTTTTCGGATAAGTACACATTGTTTGTATTTAGTTTCGCGAGACATTCAATTAAAAGATGCATGGGGATTCTCTCTCTCTCTCTCTTTCTTTCTATTATGTATAGCTATACATTTCTGTACATTACAAACGTATAGCCATCACATAATAAATAACGTGTATCTGTCCACATCTATAAATGTTTGTAGGTATAATGCAATATATATAATGGGAATTCCAACAGAGCTAGACCAATTACTTTGATTGAAAGCACAAAATACAGAATATCAAATACTTTCTAACCCAAAATACTCAAAATGGATTTTGAACATTTTTCTTCAATATACTCACAATACAAACTACTCAAAATGCATTTCAGACATTTTTCTTCAAAATACTCAAAATACAAACTACTCAAAATGCATTTTGAACATTTTTCTTCAAAATACTCAAATAGAAAATGTTCAAAATGCATTTTGAACATTTTTCTTCAAAATACTCAAAATACAAACTACTCAAAATGCATTTTGAACATTTTTCTTCAAAATACTCAAAATACAAACTACTCAAACTGCATTTTGAACATTTTTCTTCAAAATACTCAAAATACAAACTACTCAAAATGGATTTTGAACATTTTTCTTCAAAATACTCAAAATACAAACTACTCAAAATGGATTTTGAACATTTTTTCGAAATATTTAAAATTCAAATGTCAATATATTTCAAATATTTGATGCATTTTGTTGTACTTTAAATACAATTTTGATAGTCAAGACGGAAAAAACTCAAAATACATCTAAAAAACTTATGCAAATACAATTTGAGGATTTATTTGTATCTTTACTGTATTTTGAGAATTTTTTCAATGTATTTGGTCCAGCTCTGAAATCCCACTGAGTAAATAGAATTACAGCTATAAGGTTACATATAGCTACATTATAAGAGTATAGGTTACATGCATAAGTGTACATTTGATTACGTATGTACAAGAGAATTGTATGTGCTGTGAAACTACGTTATTGGGAGTATCGTAGGAAAAACTTACGATTAGGTGCAAGAAAATTTATTCTGGTGACTACGACAGTTACATTATGTACTATGGGTAGTAAAGCACAACTATATAGGAATTCGATATCTGATTAAGTACGTGTAAAGTAAAAGTACTGCTATAGTAGAAGGTGTATTATTATTGGAAGTAGAAAGTAAGTGGTATAAAAGAAATGAGAAAGTTGAGTTTGCACTACTAGGAAAGTATTAGTGCATATAGAGAAGGCTTTACGCTTGGCAGTGAGCGAACGACTTGCATAATAATCAACTAGAGTTCTGTCACAGATACATTGTACATTTGTTATGTATTTATATATGGAGTTAGCTTGCTGTTCTGTTGACTTTAGTTTTGTGTGCAGTCGTTTCGTTTTCTTGCTTTAGACAACTTTTATTAGGGGTTGGCTGTTTTGTGTGGACGCTGTGTATGGTGAAACAGAGGAGTTGGAAGGTTGACTGGTTGCATTGCATCTTGAGGGGATGCTCCAGCAAGAAAAGCTTTAAGTGCAGAAAAATGGTAATGAAATGATCATGGAAGCCCAGACATTCCCACAATACGTTTCTTAATACTCATTAAGTTAATTCTCCGTGGTAATTTCATTGTTTCACTAATACAATGTTATACAATGCTTAATACTATACGCAATTGTATTTCAAACACTGGATATGTCTTGCAAATATGAAAATGTATATAAGAACAAAATTCTTTACTACAATTCAGACTTATAAATGGTTTATACTTTGTGTAATTCCATATTAAGTGTTTGCTGTCATTTTAGAGGTGAATTTACAACTGATTATATAGTTAAAAAAATATTAGTATTATTTATTCCTGTATTGTGTCTGAGTTGCCTCAATTAAAACCGAATTATTTATTACTATTTTTATTCATGAAAAAGTCAAGGAAGTTTCATTTGAAAAGAGATGATTTGATCACAATTGATTATATAAACAAGTTTAGACACTAAAGTCATGTGTAAACACAGTGTTCTTGCATACAGCGGGGATTATACCAATCTTACCGTAAAAATACAGAATACTTTGTTACACAACAAAAAAAATGATTTCATGAATATAGGTTCATTAGTTTAAAGCACGTGTGGTATGTCTGCTATTCACGTTATTGTACAGATACTTTATATCCTGCCATTCTTTCATTGGTTTAAGCCTTTCTTCAAAACACTCCCCATATTGACCTCAGGGTAACATACCTAAGGATGTTTCATTAATTGATACAGTGTTTCTCCTGTCTATAGATAGATGAATCAGTTTAAAACACGTGTATATCAGATAAGTATTGTACAGATACATCTTGTGTTTTTTCATTGGTTAATAAATGTGGATACAAGAAAATACTCCCCATTATGACCTGAATGTAAAATAAGGAACATGTGAATTCATTAATTGGAAACAGGGAAACAGTGTTTCTCCTGTTCAAATGTTCTTTTTCTGTCTCATCTTTTAAAAACACGTTGCATACAATTTATTTCATTATAAGATCACGTTAACTATGCTGGACTTTCATGACTATGACGCAGGTAAAGTCGAAGTGTGGGTTAAGCACTGTAACCGACCACAAGTACTTAAACACCCTTATTTACAAACACGTTGCAGATACATCCTGTTGTTAATGATTGATCGTTAGGTGTGAGGTGATGGTCGTTAAAAAATGCTATCCGATTCCTTCTGGCGATTTGGCTACATCCAGACAATCCGGTCCAGCTAAACATGTGTTTTCCAGAGACCTTTAGCTGCAAATCTACAAATAATTATATTGATGTCATACGTACATCATATCTCTCATCATTAAAATGATTTTCCAAACTGAAATACTTAATAATAAGCATATAATATTCATGGTTCGATTGTTATCATTAATTCTTCTCGCACTCGTTCGTACAATTCCTTCATAATCATGTCGTAACACAATCCTTGGGATTCCCGATCCCCGCCTGGCAGGACTGAAGAATAATTGAGAATCCAATTTGCTTTTATTTGTGACGGTCATAGGAAGATTGATTCCATCGCATCACCGAACTTATTTCTAGGAATCACAGTTCATAACTCGAAAAACTAAATGTGATCTTCCGTGTCACCACAAGAAGACTGCTACTACATAGGAACTTGTCACCTTGTAATTGGACATTACATTTTCCTGTTCTGGAAAGATAGTCATCTATTTGTATCTGCAGCACAGCTCCACTGACGCTCTACTAATAATAATGACATTTCCTTCTACACCGGAAGTGTACATCCTGTTTCCCTATTGTATTCTCTTGATGCAGTATTTGTCTTTCCTTTCAGTTCCCTTTCTTTTTTGTCATTTTTCCCGAAAAGCTTTCACTTCACTCCCTCTGCACTCCCGAAATCATTTCTCGGCACAAATGAACCTCTCATTCCATAACACGATATTGCTTCTTCCCATCATCAAGTTCATACTATTTACTGTATATAAACTACCCACGTATATAAATCACAGTAATGTAGAAATCTTATATACTGTTATTTAATTCATATATATGTATATCAAGTATAATAAGGCTATTGTCTCTAAACCTAATATATGCATCTTTGAAATTGCAATGGTTGTATTATAATTTATTTATACATAGTAAGTGCAGCTAGTGTAGTACTTAATAATAATAACCCCATTAAAACAGTAGTGGTGTGTAGCAGTTTTGATGTTAATCGATGCGACAAAGTTATTTGCATAGTAAACTACATTTTGTATGATATTAAAAATTTATCTGCATTAATATTATCAACTCCCCCCGTGTGTACGTCTCTGTCATGGAAGCACGGAAGTAAGTGTACTGAATTTTATGTGATGTGACATTAACTCAAGGTTTCAATCTGCTCAGCACGTTTCACCCATAAGACTAACAACTTCTTACATATTAACTAAGTAATACACATCGGAGACACAGCTACAAAGACAACTCAGCCAACTGTCCCTATATATTTCGAGTATTAAAAGAGAATTATACATGCAGACACAATAACAGCAAGTCTTCCACTACTACTACCAGAACAACTAGAGTGTGCACGCTAATAATAAAGTGAGCGTAAAGTTTAAGTAAAGTGTAATGCATGCATTGAATAACTTATCATGCAATTGCTTCTGCCCAAATGACAACTACATTGCATTTTACACAACTTGACATTACATATCCCTATATCCTTCAATATAAATACATACTACCTATATAGGACCTATATAGGTATGTGTAGTATAAGTATACAGATTGTATTTTCTATAAAAATGTGTTATGAGTCTGTCAGGGTTTGCTGCAAGATATTTACATGCTGGCCACACAGGAGAAAGATTACCCGTAAAATTTTACAAGTAGCACATTGTACCAGACCAGGAGTATCCTTGTATTAAATGTACACTGTGGTACTATATGTATGTGTATAGAGATATGAGGAAAGTTTTATAGGTAGTTGAATTTATATGAGATGATGATGATGATGATGACAGAATCGTCTCAATGAAATTCAGTAAGACGATGAAATTTATTCAAATTCGGATTAGATGAGTGAAGCGAAGCTGAAGCTGGAGTTTAAGAGGAGCAACGGGCGGGAACAAGTGGAAAACATGTCAAGAGCATTTACATTACATCGTTTCTTTCGGCTCGTCAAACCCGATGTTTCATCGGCAGCATGTGGACTAGGAATCCCTTTGGCTTCCTTCCATTTCATTCGCTATGAATTCTTAAATAAAATCAACTCAACTCAACTTAAGGCTCACATCAGTTCAAGTGATGGTCGATTGACATATTTAATGCTGAGAACGACTAGTAACAAGTGGGTGCTACTATTACTGCTCCTGCGACAACTGACACAGGAATTTGCATCATATAACAAAATCTTGTGCATGTATTAACATTTTACACGTTTATACACATAACAATACCCGGAATAGTTATAATGTTTCATTTACTTCTTTATAGTAAGTATTATGGATATGTCGGTAGTAGAATGGATAAGAATACTAATGCTAAGAAACAAAGGCATACATACAAGAAGAGGAACATGACTTACTATAACTTGAAGAAGTATTGTTATAACAAACATCTTTTTGACTGACGAAGACTTTTCCTGAAAAGTATTAAAGTATAATGTACTGGTGTATAAAGTGGAAGTGTATGGGGTAAGGAAGGAAAAAGAGGAAGAAAGATACACGCGGAGTGAACATACGGGACAATTTCATGCTTTAGTGGCTTTCTGTATTTTAGCCCATCTGCACTTCATTTCGCTTCACTCTCGCATCAGTTGCTTAACGGGACCTGACATGACAGCTCCGCTCCACACACAAATCTACGACGATGTTCTAACTACTACCTAACTAACGCTAACTATACTTCTTTTAAGTATCTCTGCTAATATGTACAAGAAATAAGTTACTTTCCTCAGACTCTCTCTCTCTCTATGTGACTACTCTGTGAGTGAAGAGTTAACAACTACCTCATGCACAAGACACAAATCTCATTTCATTATGTAACTATTAGGGAAAGTATAACTATTTTCATGCTCTGTAGTTTATTCCCTCATCATTTTTTCAACCGTGTGCCAATTTTATTACTTAAAAAAACTCTTTTCCCTCGAGTCAACCCTTCTAAATTTACATCAACTCACTGTTCCCAGCTAGAATCTACCTACTACTTCACTTTCAACAAATTATATTTCCAAATTACAATTTTTGCAGTTAATAAGCCCGAGATTAACAGAATTCTTACACTCAAACCTAAAGAAATGACTTCCACCTGCAATTAATTTGTTTAGCAAGAATATTTTTATTCTTTACTACTAACAGATGATTTAAAGCCTGGTACTTCTAAGTAAAGTTAACACATTAACAGAATTTTTACAATCAAACCTAAAGAAATGATTTCCGCCTGCAATTAAGTTGTTCAGGGGGAATATTTTTATTCTTTACTACTAACAGATAATTTCAAACCTTTTAAAAGATACAGTTAACACATAGTGCAATGAAAGTAAATGTAGTTGATGATTTTCCCTACAAGAAATGTAGGTGTATATATTAAAGTTATTGCCAAATATCAACTCATAGGTATTAATGTGCTTTCTAATTAATGTATATCCCTATAAAGCATTTCAATATACCTATGTGCATAGGTACATCCCGAAACTACCTATACGTAAAAGTAATATTGCTTTCTGCCGGTGAAAGCAATGCGAAATGTCAATTTCCCGTAATTAGTAAAGTATGATGAGAATGTAGGTATAATAACAAAACCAATAAGCCACAGATATAGAAATTACGATACAGAGTTACACGAAACACACCTACATCCCTATAGTATAACATTCTATACCACAACCAATTTAGTAAAGATGATACTACGATATAATATCTCTGTGTGTTAACTGTCTGCTCCTACGATTTAATACTGCCCTTATTACACATCATATCTGTGCAATAATAAAGGCCTTTCCTTTGAATCACACCCTTATAATAGTAATGTATCAGTTTCCCATGATATTGTAGAACTATTTGCTATTCCTCGGTACAGAAACGATGGTTGGTAATCCAGTGTGTTATTTATTGTTTTATCTGGTGGTGGAAAGGAATACACTGGTGTATGCGTCCCTCCTGTACCAAGAGGATACAAGAAAGCACGATGAAGCAAAGCCAATCCAAATCAAACTAGACGAAATCCTAATTCCTCAGTTTAGTTGCCATGATTTGATATTGCCTTTTAGTACAGAAGTCTCCTAGTACACTCCATAGTCTATATATACCGGTGTATACTACATATTACGTTTGAAACAGACAATTCTATTATAAAACACAGAGAACTGTCTCTATACTAATCTACTAGAATATATTTCAACCCACATGATGCATATCTCTGCTACTAGACTCTTTAGACGACTCTATCTGTGTGGAAGATATTACATTATTTGAGATGTAGTAAAAGTAAGTGTGTATTACTTAGCTTTCTCCCTATGTGTCTCTTTTGCCTTTGGTATAGAAGATATATACCCATTACTATATATATTACTAGGTGTTTGAGAATACTAAAAAGATATGAAATGAATCCTTTATTGAGTCTGGAGGATGACTTGTAGTGCTATTCGCTTAAGTCTTAACTGTGTTTTAGGTCTTTGTATAACAAATACACTTTTGGTTGTTATAACAAGCTTGATGAAATACACGGATCTCTACATGCATAGTTAAGCATTAGTCTGATGTGACTGTATTTGTGTGACTGTACTACCATTGTGTGTATGCGTGTGTGTGTGTGACTGTAGTCGACTTGGCAAACTAAATAAGCTGAAGTTGTGTCTAAGAGAGAGAGAGAGAGAGAGAGAGAGAACTAATGTTGTAGAGCACAGCAAGGAGCCATAGACCTGGCTTTGGTTTCTTACTAGGGAAATAATTGAATTGCAGAGCTCATTTATGTAGCTGCCGTGCCGAGAGAACCGTAAAAACTCAATATGTGTGAGTCGGTGTGACTCCCTCGAGACATTCCTTCAGTCACTACATTACAAACTACTGTACGAATACAATCTCCAGCTTTCCTTTCCAGTTTTGTTCGTCGACTCTGTAAAAGGAGTGTGTATGTAAGGTTGGAGGAAGGATGCTGTGTACTTATACTACAAGGGTGTGTTTGTGTGGACTCTATGTGGACTTACACACACACGAGAGACGAGGATTTAAGCACGACTTTCTTTCTATTACCTATAATACAAATATGTAAAGGTCCTTTAGTTGTTTTTTGGATGATCTGATATTATCTCCTGGTCTTCTTGTCTTTTCTTCTCTTTTTGGTCAGTTTCAAGCATGGTTGGACTGCTTGGATAGCTGGGACATTATTATATTGCATTCCTTCACTTACCTTCAGTATGTATGTACCTTAATTTTATTTTATTTTGGTTAAATACCTTACTGCTGATGATAACTAAAGTTTATTGCTGTTGATGTTGATATGTATAGAGCTCATGTGTATAAGTATTGTTGGTGCTATAAAAGGAAGGAAATACAGATAGTATAATTAGAGTAAGGATTGTTTTTTGCAGGATTGTCTTTTTATAGAAGTATTGCCGGAATTCGGGAATTCGTAGGAGGATGACGTAGGTAATTTTAAACATGGGGAATGACAATGGTGTATTTCAAACAGAGGTATTAATTACGGAAGAAATCTCAAAGGGGAAATTACAGGGAATTAATTCACAGAAAAATCCAGGAGTATTGAAAGATAAAGAGTGTTGCATTACATCGGTGGGTTTAAGGAAGGGTTTGTTATGTGCATTGGATTGCACTGAGGAAGGACAATTGTTTGCTGCAGAGAGAGAAAGCTTTAAGTGTATGTTTTCTCTAAATCGTTTTCACTTGCTATAATATTTATTTTATAGCTGAGTAGGTTTAGTTTGAAGACATCTTCTGAAAATTATTTGGTTTTGCTGTGGCACAATACATCAGACCAGATTCACCACTAATGTTCATTCAGGGAACAATAATCCAAGACGGAAGCAATACAGGAAATCTTCACCTTGCATTATTATCCTGAATAAATCAGTTGAATGTGCTTTTTGGCAGGAACAATAGTCTTCTAATTTCTTTCTCTGTTACCTTCCTCCAGATGCTACACAGCGATAAATTAACTCTTCCTCTCTACACTCCTATTTCAGCCTTTTTCTTTCTACTATGTATCTGTAAGTCTGCAAAGAAGAAAGTGGTTCTTTTAATTCCTTAAAATTTGTTTAGTTTACCAACAACACTTTACAATTTGGAACAACTTTCTACCTGTAATAATTGAATTCTAGGAATAAAATTCCCTTGCCTAATTAAAGAATTTGGCAACGAATTCACCTAAAATCATAGGTAGATTTGATATTAAAATTTATTTTTCATTTTGACCCATTTACTAATTTAGGGATAGTAAATTGCAATTTACGCTGTTTCATATTCAGGAAGTCAGAATAATATATATTAGAAAATAAATTAGTAAAGTACCTACAGTTATCATATGAAAAAGCTGATTTTGAACCATATTTTCCAAATGAACTTCCGTTAACACTGAGCTATATGAAAATTCTTGAAACTCGCTTAAAAATATTCCTAAACATATTTCAAAGGGAAATTGTTTCTGATAAATAAATAACTTTTTAAGATATCAATTTTGAATATTCCTCATCCTCTTGTACTCTGGTAATTTATAATTTGTTTTTTTTTAATTTGTTTTCTTTGATGTTCATTTTCAGTTTCATGTCCCACAGTCGCACTGTTTCCAAATTCTGTGTTACGAAATGATCTCGGTATCATAGCAGACCAGCGTTGCTGATTGATACAGAGCTGGATTGAGATAAACAAAGCACTTATATCTGATTCTGGTGATGACGTAATAAAAATATCTAGCGAGTGTTTCTGTTTATATAAGGAAAATAAGTTTTGTATTGCAAAGTTGGATTGTATAGTAGGGGGCATCCATTAGAGCCGAGAGAGGTTGTTGGACTGTATCACAATGAAAAAGTAGAGGACTAGAATAGAAACTCAGCTTGGGCTCCATTATTACCCATTAGATTGCCAAGTGGTGGCACATCTTATTCAATAACGTTGGCAGCATGAGGCCAATATTAGTCAATGGATCAAATGGCTTAACACTCTCATTAAATAACATCTCTCTTCCCATTTTTCAACTGCATGCACTACTTTCTCAACTTTTACTCAATTTTAACACATTTTCACGTATTTGATACCTAATGTACCTTGCACCGTTGTCATTATTTCCTCCTGTGTCTAAATATGCATAATCAAATACCAAACACAACTTCCTACTCTACATTAAGCAAAGCGTTCTATACATGAGACTTATTTCAAGACAGTCCCTGCTCCAGACTCCAGACAGACACGTATACTAGGCCTATGCTATATGCTTTCAAAATTATACTCTGTTATCAAGTGAAGAATATATGTCGCAATTAATTTAAAACATGACAGCAATTACACAGAACGTAATGACTTAATAATTCTTCATTTGTATGCGCAATTTTAAGGACTTACATTTTCGCCTGCGTACTGTTTTTATGCCTAGTTGGACTGAATTATCATTTAAGACGCATCCGGCATACTCCAGTTTTTACAGTGCATTTCATCTTCCAATTAAAAATGGCCGCTCTACTGCTACGTTTACAAAGTAGAGATTGAAGGTATACAACTTAACAAATCTTAATAATTGTACTTAATTACAAGTACAATTTAGTTGGGAAGTCTAAGACGGATTGTGATTGATAATTCAGACTACTGGCCCCACTTATGTAAATCAGTACACAATAATTTTGAATATTTATGAGCATAAAGTAATTAATTTACTTTACATACTCGCATAATGTTGGCACGAGTTTTGGAGTCTGGATAAATAACATGACATCAAGTCAATATAAAATAATATAACTTTGGCCTGGTAAAGTTGCAATTTTTTTAGCGTTGTGACACGGAAATCTAGAGACATTAGCAAATGAGAATCTGCAATATAAGTAATTGAATTTTATAATTATTTCTTGTGTATATACAGATAGACACAATGGACTGGAGGAGTCGTGTAATTGTATGGCACTTTAATTGGTTGAGAAAAGCTTCAATTTTCATTTAATTTCAATTTGAGACGATGCAATAAGGGTAATTCAAAGGCGACAACTTTATTGTTGCAAATAAGGACGGGGGGTATCCATTAGAAAGAGGAATCTCAGCATGAGCCCCATTATTAGCCATTAGATCTCCAACTGGAGAAGCATCATGATCTTATTCAATATAGTTGGCAGTATGAGTCCAATATTAGTCATGGGATATACAAGGATTAACAATGATGATTAAAGACTCTAAATCTAAATTGTGTTAAATCGTTAGTAATTACCTCTCTGTATTATCTGCACTGCACCTATTACACTACTATTAACATGCTGTATACTGTCATATGGATTGAATGCTCAAACAACCTCTTATACACGTAACTCTAAATACTACAATACAAGAAGGAAGCCTGTGTGTAATTAATAGACGAGGGTGTTAAATAATTTATCTTTCTTTGCTTTACAGTCTTTGCTAAATTGTTTGTTTCAAGTTTAGACAATGAAGTTTATTCAAAACAGACTTTTTATGTACTGCATTGACTGCAAATGTGGCTTTTATATCTGAAAGACCTCAATATTTAAAAAAAACTATATTTCCTAAAGATCTATTGAAAGGTTTTATATAAATAATATTAAGCTGAAATTGCTATATATAATGGTTCAGCTCCGGTTCCATGAAACTGACTCCTTCATATCATCCATACTGGTGGACTCCCAAGAAGAATCAAAATATTTGAGAGTATTTTCTGCTACCTGTTCAGATAATTAATTTGAGGGACCTCCTATAGTTGTGTGTCACTATCCTGTAGCTAATCAAAATCGGAAAGTACATATTGTATAAATAATTTAAGTATAGGCTTTACATTACTAGAAAAATCCTTGAGACACAGATACATTGGCTGTTTATAATAAACGGAACTACCGATGTACTTAGGTAACAATCTAATTATTGATTCATAAATTTATGGAAATGTTTACACACTCACAAATGTAGTATGGATAATATACTGTTAGTCTGAGTCTGACTGAGTATGTAGTTAGGTACTTTCTGCATACAAAGTAAAGTATCTTCCTCAATACCCTCAACCCGCGTTCGTGTCATCGCAAGTGTAAACTGTTTAAGAAATCGCAGCCAGAAGAGATCACAGAGCGAGCAACAGAGTATTCGATTCCGGAGAAATATACATCCAAAAGAGTCCTTTGAAGAATTTCTGGCAAGTTGTCAAAACTTTTTCATGCAGCATCACTCCAAGAATCACTGAATCCAATGATTTCTTGGTAACGCTGGTATCGTTTATGTCATATCTCAAGATAGGTCATCTAGGGTACAGAGTCATCGTTGAAAAGCTATACGGTCTGAAAAAACGCTGTAGTAGATTTGCAAGACATTTTAGCAGAACGACGACTAGGGTCGATGTCGATACGGGTGTATGACCGGAGTCGTAGTATGTTTTGTCACCAATTGAATCTTGTTGGTAAAAACAACGTTTGCATAGACTAAAATCAAACGCACAACTAAAGGTTATTAAATTCTAATTTCATTTTACAGTCTCAAATACAGCGAAAAAAAGTTTCTTTCTCAGGAAAAAGATTATGAGTACCTGCAATTTACTGAAATGACTAAAGTAGTTTGCATTTATAATAATATAATAGTACTGTTTTACGAAACTGGAAATAACATTTCTTAAAAGTTGTTCATTAGTGTTAAATATCAGAGCTAACTTAACACATTACCACAACCACAAGATATAGAGCTAACTTAACACATTACCACAACCACAAGATATACCTATACAGTATTGAATCGATTAATATTAAATAAATCAATAAATTTGTTAAATTTTTGCAAATACCTGTACTGCAATACATTTATTTTTCATAAATGCAAACCAAACAATTTACATTTAAACATTCACTTATCAGGAAATCATCATACCCTATTCTTTTAATAATATTTTATTCTCTTTGCCATTCATTACGCAGCTTACTTTGCATTGCTTATACACATTTTATTATTTTATTAGTGTATCACATTTATTTTTAAAGCAAGTATAATAATATCAGATCAAATCTGTACAACTGTCTGGGAATGTTATGGTTATTTCCAATTCACCAAGCTATAAGTACCACTTGTACTACACAGAATATGAACGTGACCAGAACACACACTCACACAGACTTTAAACTAATAACGAAGTGTCATTAAGCTCATTTTGCGGCTTTATTTGTTCAATCCTATAAACAACTTCATATTCATGTGTCATCTTTATTTTGCAAGTTAAATGAGTGTTAATTGATTTATGTGGGTTAAACTATTTTTCTATTGCATAATGTATGCAATAGAAATGCATGCTCGTGCTGTATCATATACCTACATCTAATTAATACCAATGCAAATAACAAGTGCATAATTAGACACAGACAAATGCAATTATGGTATACAGATAAGAATGCAGTTTTTATTTTTCATCCGACATTATCATATAATCAGCAAGTTAAGAGATTTACTCGACTGGTCCGGCGTTTTTGATTCCAATTGACATAAACTGGCATCGCAGGTGGTAGTACCTTTTTAAATAGCGGTAAGGTACATTAATATAAATTGGCTACTACAACAGTAGCAGTACGGCCACCATTTATCATATTTAACATGCAACAAAATCGTGTCTTGAGCTTTTCGCTATTGTTTCTTTATTCTTAGCATTCACATTACGAATTTTTCCTTTTAAATTCATCTAGATGTACTTATTACCTTCTTTGGTACAGTCGTACTTATTTACTTCAAAGGAGTACAATGTTTTTCTGATGTAAATTACCACTAATTCCTGATTTCACAATTTTATGACTAAATATATGGAAAAAAATTACTCACTACATAAGATCACCACACACAATTCTTACAGTTAGTATTTAGTTTAGTATACCTGGATCTATTTTATATAATTTATGTATGTATCTCAAAGTGTCTTAAATTCAACCCTATTTTTATGGTTGGATAATACAATTATTACACAATACAACAGAAACAGATTTTTGTAAAACTCCACACTCAAATCTATCACAAATGCTAATAATACTAAACAACATATTCCTGTCAAAAAGCTTATCTTACTCACCGATTCATCATCGCATGATAATTACAATATTTTAGTTCTAGTGTAAATGCTAACATTAAGTATCTAATAAATAAGTAGTAGTAGTAGTAACAACACTCATTTCCTTAAGGTACCATACGTTTCATGTGAACAGTTCAACTTGGTTTAATCAAGTGGATATAATATTACAAGGTTATTTATACGCCTAATTTTTCTAAATAATTCATATTTTTAGTCTTTTAACCCAAAGAATAACAACCAAGTTTTACACATATCCTTTGATGCAAACGTTGTAATATTCAGACTGTTAATTTTTTACATTCAAAAAGTTTCAGAAAACGAACAATAATTGAGAAAACATTGGTGAGTTCACGAACAACAATTATTCTTACTGTACTCGAATGAGGCAGGTGTGCACATTTATGACAATATAACACGTTTACATCTGTAGAAAGAAATTTGACATTGTTAATAATAAAAAAGAATTTGAACCAGTCTGGAATACAATTAACTACGTAACATCTTAAGCACGAAACCTTTTTCACTCTAATAATTATTATTTTTGTAATACTAAGCGGATTTGTTTTCAAATTATAGCAATTACCTATAGTTAATATTCAGCTAAAAGGGCTGATTTTTTACTGCCTTATAATTTCAACTATAGCTTACGATGAGTCTCCTAAAATACCAAACAAACAAAAATATACAAAACAAAAAAAGATTTTTTACTTGTCAGAGATAGTCACAACTCATCTAGGGAGTTACTTTTTACGACACAAAACACTCATCAAATGTGCTATAGTATTACCTGTCTGTTATATTATATCTATTTATTAAATCATTGTCAGAAGCACAACTACAATTTATACACACTACAATCGATTTCTTATTTTCTATCGATAAGTCTTATGCCGTCATATTACTGTACTTCCGTACACCAATGATACTTAATAAACCAATATATAATGTCGTAGACCAATCAAAGCCTAAATTAAAATGTCAATATATATTAGACGATTTGGACTTAGAAAACATGTAGGATGAATAAATCCAAAAAAAAATTAATCTAATTCATCATCTGACAGCGCTGCATCGGCAGATCTTTGACCATCTGCAAAAAGAGAAAAAAAAGTGTATAAGAAATTTAAAATTCGCTAAAAAAATTACAATTTAAATAAAAGATTACTGCTACTTACCAGCATGATGGACGTTCCGTCTGTAACGAAAATTTGGTGGACTTCTCGGAGGTGACAATAAGTCTGTGAGAGAAGAAGTTAAATGTTCGGCTGCATTTCGTATGCTGCCCAAAATTGGTTGGCCTACACCTGACACATTAGCGTTCACACTATCACGGACATCACTAGAATGCGTAGAAAAACTATTACTACTGTTATTTGCACCAGGTACTCTAGTGCTGGTTGTTGGGGGGAATTGAGGTATCACTGAAGGGTAGACATTGTCACCCTCATTTAATGAGTTGGCTGCTAAGGGTGAGGATGTTTGTGACGACATCGAATCATCATTGTTATCAGCACTGACATTTCGTGCTGCATCTCTAGGCGGATTCGATGTTGATGCTGGACTCTCCTCTGGAATATCCCTGTTAATATTCTCATTTGGAGGTGCTTGATGTGTAGGTGAATGTTGATTGGCATTATCAGTTTGGTGGGCTTGACGCAAAATGGCAGGGAGCTCGTAGTGGTGATAAAAGTACACCATGGAATGCTACAAAATAAAATTAATTGTAATTATTCAAATATTGTATGCAGTTTGCTTCCAAAACTTATAAATTACCTGAATAAAAGACCAGGAAACCAAAAGAGCCAATCCACCGTATTGGCCATTAAATCGATAGTGATATGCGTAGAATGCGAAATGGTAAAGATAGAAAAATCTGCAAATGTATGTGAAAGATATTAATACATTATCAAAGTATCATAATATAACAATTGCGGAATGTCAAGAGTATTAAAATACTTATTTTGTTTACCTGACCCAATACATCTTAGTAATAGCTGTGTGACTACACACGGAGTCAAATTGATCCGCAATCCAAACAATTAAAATGACATAGAAAGCAGTGCTTGTGTCATTGAAAAATTCTGACATAATTGCCTCCATTCCTGGAAAATACACAAACGTATAAAGAATACCTAGCCTTGATATACCTTTCCATTTCCTATCTCAAAATTAAAACTCAAACTTACCAACTAACGCAAGAATTACAGTAAAAAGAGGCGCTGCAGGTATGTGAATTGCTCCAGCTCCTTCAATGTTATTCAACAAGTCAACTGTACATACATAATGATAAATGTAATAAAGTATTAAATAAAACTCAATACTATAAACGATAAGACAAATTACCCACCTATGAATATAAATATCTGGTGATGTGAATATCTCAGCAGCATAGAAATGGAGACAGTCTGAAAAATTAAGACAAAACAGATTTTTTATTATTGCACTCAATGTACTTCTGAAGGTCAGAAAATTATTCGTCGTTACACACAAAGAATTAATTTATAGTATTAATTAATTGTTACTTACAAACTAATGTAAATAAAATAAATCTGAACTTACGAAAACCAACATAATCAGTAAAGCAGGAATATAACTGGATCTTGCCATCCACATTGGTACGAAGCGGAACTGCTCCCCAGTTACAACGTTTCTAATTAACAGGTACACAATTCATTGAATCCAAAAGTAAAATAAAGTGCTTAACAATAATAAAGTGTAATCTGATAATGCATTTAAAAAAATTGGAGACATACCTTAAAAAGCCTTTATTATCTTCAGACTCAGCTAAATTTTTAATGCTGGACATGAGGATATCATCGTATCCCAAAAAGTTGTCCAGTAAAAACCGACTGAATGAATCTCCAAAGCATTGACCTTTAATTGGATCCAACGTGACAATTTTTACAGGAATATTCAACCGTTGTCTTGTTTCAGGAGTCAGACGCAAAAATCCATACTCCAAAGCGTATTCCACGATGTATGCTTGGTCATGCAGCCAAACTGCAAATAAATTACTGTGTTAAGAATCACATTGTCATCTAGAATGTTTAGTGCACATTCCGTATACAGAGGTATTAGTTTTTAGTAAGTTATTTAGTATAGTAGTAGGCATTTATTAAAATAGCATTCAGTTATGTTATATTATTGTAGGTATCTTATTATAAGAGATATTTAGTATGATTTAGTATACCACCTGAATTGGCAAACATCTCAAAATCGGAAACAGAAGATTTCAAAATTTTATCGTCCTCCATCTGTTTTTGTTTCATTTTCAGGAGTTCTATTTCTTCCAATGTTTTATTAAAGTACATAGACTCTGGTTGGATACATAAAAATCGAATGTAGTAGAAATTGTAATTATCAATTTAGCAAACGAAAAATTAATTCATACCTGGAATCTTGTCGAAATCCATTTTTTCGATAACACTACCTTCGCCGCTAGCAGTATTTACGAAAATCGGGTTATGAGCTTCGGCATCCGACATAGGTTTGTCTTCACCTTCCCCTCCACCAGCTACCAAGGTGTCTTCTTCCGTTTCTAAACTTTTGCTTTTAATAGCTGCTTCTGAGTCTTCTGTTTCTGTGCCTGGTATATCTGCTTGCTCATCCTCACTTAACTCTTCGTCGTCCTCCGATCCAGAAAGAGCCCCTCCTATACTTATTTCTGAAATTGGGGACCCAGGTTGCTTTGAAGGAACTTTTTCAGCAATTTTATCGTCGACTATTGGTTCCCGACTAGGTCCTTCAACTTTTTCTTCAAAAGGTTTCTTTATCTTAGCAAGAGTTGACATCATTTCACCAGCAGTTGACACAACCCGATCCAATATTAATCTAAACAGAAAAATTGCAAACTCTTAATTACAAGAATCAAAGTAAGCTTATGTAATTCTGTTTGCTAAGTTTGTCTTTGTGGGACATATTCTCTAAAATAAGAACTTATCAAGAACTATCACTGAAGAAAATAAAAAATATCGCTTGTAATTCAGAACTTACGTGTCTGCGGCAAGCATCATTCCTAACAAATCGTCGCTATAATGTCCCATTTGAGAAGCGGCAGCTCGTTGTCTTAATTTCTCTTCTTTTTCGTACGATTTGTCCACATTGTAATCTTCTGGAGGTTCGGTAGTAATCTCAACTCGAAGAATTCCATCTCTAGGCCAAGTGGTTCGATGCTCACTTAAACAAGTAATTGGAGTCCTTGTGTAGGCTACGTGGATGTAACCCAAAATAAAGAGCAGTAAAATAGATTGCATTAACAAGCAAAATTCTAAAACTCTCCTTAAGGTTTTCGGGAAAGCTCTGGCGTAAATTAATGTCACTCGGAAAAATAAGGCTAGAAATAAACGGTCTCTCATATGAAATAGATTTTGAGTTTGCTGAGGAATCTCTCCGGCATTATTGTTGGTCGGTGTAGGTATTTGCTGCGGATTTATAATCCCGTTGTTTTGACCCGTAGTACGAATTGTTGCTGTAACTCCCACTCTCACATTTGTTGTAATTGTTGGGTGAGACGAAGTATTTACAAATTGAGCTGACGAGGATGAAGTGGCTGAAGAAGTGGACGCAGTCACAGATACTCTACCCGAAGTAAAACTGGTAGTTGGATTAGCCGTAGTACCAGTTGACACCGGTACTGGATCTTCCGCAGAAGACATTATTCAAATTCTGGTTATATCATACGATGTAAAGTACAATAAAGTAGCTTCTACTTCGACAGCTCCGATCAGTGCGGCAATTATCTTCAATCAATCTTCAAATGTCAAATTATGGCTTTAAGTTCAATCTGCTTACCAGCTGAATACCTACAATACAAAATAAAGAAATGAAGCAAATAAAGACAATGTGTATTAATAACAATGTTAGAAGTGAGTAAATTTCCTTTACCTTTCCCTGAACTGCATAAATATTCTTAGTATGAGCAAGATGAGCAGCAATTTTCTAATAACCAGGCATTCAAGTCCTATATATTGAAAGAAATGTTTACATACGTTAAAATGACATTTAATTATTATTTTATCAATCAATAGCAATACTAATTGCAGCAACAGATATAAATATTGTCATAATTACAAAATTTACAGTTAAAACAGTTTAAAGCAAACAACAGAATGTTAAATTGTATTTAATCACATCTTATCTTACATTTTACTTATCTACACTCCACCGTAATAATAAGATAACATTTTAAACGCAAATAAGTATATAAACAAATAAATTCGAAACTTACATGAAATAACCCCAAAATTCTAGCTTTGTACCCTTTCCCCAAACCATATGTATACAACGACAGATAAATCAAAAATGCACAATTAAATTTTGATTTAAAGTTTGTTATTATGTATTATAAAATTGAGTGAATTCTCTCTTAGGTAGATTCCTTCTTTTGAAGGATTGCGCTGCACACAGATAGGAACAACTTTGATGCACCATTCAGCTTAACAAGACAGACTCGCAAAAGTCGCAAGTCGCAATACTCGCAAAAAGTTGGAAATTGAAACAGCAGCACAGTATTTTATTTATGTGCATTTGGTGCACATTGATTCGGTGTATGAATATCTTGATTACCTAAGCCCAATTTACGTTTTTTATGTCTGTACGTGTATTCTGTGTATGTGTCAATGTCAATATGTCTTAAACTAAAGCTAAGAGCTACATACTTATTTGCATTTGGCATAAAAGCAATTATTATTTAGAAAGATAAGAATAGTGGACTACTAAATATGTGGATAATACTAGTAGCGATATTTACTCAGATATAATTATATTGCAAAAAATATCTTATGGAAACAATAATTTCCTTCTAATCATTTTCGCACGAACATGCACACTTGAACCATTCATTCCATCTCAGAAAGTTTACAATTGCATGGTAATTGTTAGTGTATATCTGTATTACAGTGTATGTACATACAGTAGAACCAGAGTATTTTGATGCTTTCAAAGAGCTAAGTTATACAACCTAAATTATATAGGCGGAAAGCGAACTGGTATATTATAGGGTTATGTTCCAGTAAGTCTTAATTATCAATTATGTAATATTAAATTTAAATTCATTTTGTAAATATTTCTTAGTTTTATTTTCTTATACTGGCTAATTGTAAGCTATATCGATAAACATTTAGCAACACCCCCTGCTACGTGCTAGCTTGCATAAATACATCAATAATATGTATTTTTAATACATATATTATTGCACACCTTTACGTATCTTTATTAAAAGTTAATTAGACTTATCTTATGACAGTATTCACTCAGAGCATTCACATTATCTACAGGTAATCTCAATTTTAATGATATAAGCACATAATACTAATTATTATTATGAGTTTAATTGAGGCAGTAAAGCTCACAAATTGGAAATTGAATTTACTTATAATATTACACACAATTACACAAAGCAACTTTTATCTGTACTTTGTACAGCATTGCATAAAGTTTACATTGGTCATTGACTTCCATTTACATACATTTTTCCTATATGTTATGGAAAGTCTTTGTACTCGTATATATGGAGTATACGTTTGTCGTTTGTATTTCTCCATGCTAAAATCTTTGACATATCATTTAGAATTTTAAATTTTACAATGTAATGTCAATAGTCAATATATGTAATACATATACAATAGTTGATTTAACTCTTAAACTTGCCCTGCCTTGTACTTGTTTGTAAGTTATATAAGTGTACAAGATTTTTACCTTTCTTTCCTGGTAAATTGCTTACAAACATGTATAATGCACCATGTGCAAAGGAGACATGATAATATTTCATTTGTTTAGTAACTAGTAACTGATGCTACATAGTAGGTACTTTTAATATACCTAGTGCCTAGTAGTCTCTTTAGCTATGTAAGTATGCAAGTGTATTAAAAAAAAATTACTGTAAAAACTACTATCTATATTAAGAAGTACCGTAAGTACAAACCTTACAAGTAAGCTCGACGTAAATTTAGCCCACAAACAAGGTTATGAAGAAAGGATGTAAGTAAACAAATGAGTTCTACAGAATTCGGTTGACATTTTTGGGAACTTACTTTGGATATAATGATTAAGCATAATTATTTTGATTATAATATCTGTAGTAGTGCATATAGTCATATAGTGGAACTAGAAGTTTAATATTATTTTGTATCATATATAGCCATCGTTATTAAGCACGTAGTAGTGTCGTAACATTTATATGCAGCTACATGGATTTCTCCACGTACTATCACACTATACTCACTAGACTCACTACTCACAGTCACATACGTGTTCACTGTGCAGATATACAAGATGAGACTTTGACTCACCTTTAGATAACCGACGTAGTAGCAACAGCGAGTGCGTATTGACAGTGAGTTGAATGAAATCTCTAAAACACTTTTTTTGTTCACATCATCAAACAAATTGTCTTGTTATGTATGTGACGTATGTGGTATATTTTACACTTACTACAAGCTATATGCTTAGTGTAGCTTGCATCATTTATCATTTTGCTACAAGTAGAAGGTACATACTGGTAATTAATTTTGCCACTCACTATTGCACCAATATTGCGAATGTACTTTTTTAATCTGTATAATTTACTATATTAATGTGTGTTTGGATCTAAGCGTTTAACATACTATCTGTATTTAGTATTTAGAGAAAGAACTAACAAAGCTTTCTGAGGAGTAAGGAATCTCCGGCATTATTGAAAATTCTGTGAATGAAATGAAATTATGAACTTTGTAGCAAGAATATGTTAACTATAGAAGTATTAAAGTAGCTCATGTAAAAGTATGATATGAGTATTGTCGAGACAAGGTTATTAATTTGTTTCCCTGAAGACATTTTTTCAAATCAAAATTCAAATTTTTTCAAATTTCAATGACAAAAAATTCATTGCGTACATTAGACACGATGTGCATTTGATAAAATTTGATGATTTGAGCATATCTAAGAAAAGATGTCCATATAAAACATCCATCTTGGCTTCGTGGCCACTTCTGTCATTCATATTTGATTACGCCGATATGAGTTTACAGCTGATGGAACCCATTTATGCTGGATTATTTTTTAACAATCCACTACATATGGCTGCAACGCATAAGTGCTTTCTCTCCTTTTCTTTCAATTTCTTTTTTCAAGGGAGATGGGTTTGTGAGTTGACGAGCTAAGGACTATACAGATGCATTTGTGAGTTGACGAGCTAAGGACTATACAGATGCGTTTGTGAGTTGACGAGCTAAGGACTATACAGATGCGTTTGTGAGTTGACGAGCTAAGGACTATACAGATGCGTTTGTGAAAGGAGAAGCGCAGAACTATTCACATGGCTTTTGTAAGTTGAGCGCCGGTAGACGATTCACATGGGTTTGTGAGGTGAGCGACGGTGAACGATTCACATGGGTTTGTGAGGTGAGCGACGGTGGAAGATTCACATGAGTTTGTGTGGTGAACGCCGATGGACGATTCACACGGGTTTGTGTGGTGAACGCCGGTGGACGATTCACATGGGTTTGTGTGGTGAACGCCGGTGAACGATTCACATGGGTTTGTGTGGTGAACGCAGGTGGACGATTCACATGGGTTTGTGTGATGAACGCAGGTGGACGATTCACATGGGTTTGTGTGGTGTACGCCGGTGGACGATTCGTATCGTTTGTGTGATGAACGATATTTGAGGCCTATTTGTAGATGATTGAGGACGATTAACATGGCTATTCGAGGATGAATGGGGACGTTTGACATGGCTGTTCGAGGATGATTGGGGACGTTTGACATAGATATTTGAGGAGGGTTGGGGACGTTTGATATAGATATTTGAGAATAGTCGGGGACGTTTGACAGATATTTGAGGATGGTTGTGGACGTTTGACATGGGTATTTGAGGATGGTTGCGGGGACGTTTGACATGACTATTTGACGATGATGGAGGACTTTGAGGAGGTTGGTTTGACGATTTATGTCTGTTTGAGAAGGTTGGTTTGACGATTGATATGTCTGTTTGAGGAGGTTGGTTTGACGATTTGTATGTCTGTTTGAGGAGGTTGGTTTGACGATTGATATGTCGGTTTGAGGAGGTTGGTGTGACGATTTATATGTCTGTTTGAGGAGGTTGATTTGACGATTTATGTCTGTTTGAGGAGGCCGGTTTGACGATTTATATGTCTGTTTGAGGAGGCCGGTTTGACGATTTATATGTCTGTTTGAGGAGGTTGGTTTGACGGTGTTTGAGGAGATTTGTTTGATGGTTGACATGTCTGTTTGAGGAGGTTTGTTTGACGCTTGACATGTCTGTTTGAGGAGGTTTGTTTGACGGTTGCCATGTCTGTTTGAGGAGGTTGGTTTGACGGTTGGCATGTCTGTTTGAGGAGGTGTGTTTGACGGTTGGCATGTCTTTTTGAGGAGGTTGGTTTGACGATTGATATGTCGGTTTGAGGAGGTTGGTTTGACGATTTATATGTCTGTTTGAGGAGTTGTGTTTGACGTTTGGCATGTCTGTTTGAGGAGGTGTGTTTGACGGTTGGCATCTCTGTTGGAGGAGATTTGTTTGACGGTTGACATGTCTGTTTGAGGAGGTTTGTTTGACGGTTGACATGTCTGTTTGAGGAGGTGTGTTTGACGGCTGGCATGTCTTTTTGAGGAGGTTTGTTTGACGGTTGACATGTCTGTTTGGGGAGGTTTGTTTGTTGTTTGCTGATGAACTTTCACTGTTTTCTGGTCATTTTATTACAATCTTCATAAATATTTTTACATATTTTGCAAGTTTTCGAAAGTGTTTATACATGGCATTATCACACTTTCCCGGTTCGGAAACGGTTATTTTGGAAATTCCATTTCCAGGTCGTGTGGGCTCCGCATGTTTTATGAGAGAGGTTTCAAAATTTGTACACTTATACTAGATACGTTTCTCTATGAGTTACTAAAAGATTCATTTGCCTCCGAATTATATTATCTTTACAAATTGCCTGTAAAATAACATTTAATTTTCCTTCACTTTTTACAGGGGCATCTATTAAAAATCAGACAGTTTTTTCGTTTATAAAATTGTAGATACATGTTTTTCATGGTAACATTTTCATCGTCTTTTTACGCGTCTGCGTCTGGAGTTTCTTTTATTTATCTGCAATTTAGGATCACGTAGTAGGACAGTAGGAGTACAAGTCTGGAAAATATTTATTTAAGTAAAGAAGTGTCTAAAAAATTCAAAATTAATCCTGATTATCCTATTAAGTAATAATCATCATCATTAATCATCGTCCCAATTAATGTTGTAATATTGCACAGTCACAGATACTATCGATCGAGTCGGAGTTCAAGGGTTATTCAGTACACCAACAAAGAAACGAAACAAGAAAAAGAGATCCATAAGCTATTGATATGGAGAATAGTGTTTTAGCAACTATTGTACTTACTCTTACTTTTTATCACATAAAGTAGTCATGTAAAGTAGATGACTACTAAAAAACATCCTTAATTTTTACTTCAATAATTTTAGCCAAACGAGATGATTCATTAAATATTGTAATATAATATGAAGAATGAAATGTTTTTAAATTAAGATGCTCCATTTTGTTTTCAGGCTTTTGAAACGAAGAGTCTTGTTAAATATACTTTCATAATGGGACTGTTACAAGGGATCGGAATCTACGTTTTGACTAAATCATGTGTATCATGTGAATTTTTTTCTTCGTATTACATATTTTATGGCATAAGTTTAGCAGTTCCAGCGTTTATGATGGTGGACAATGATAATACATTTTACCCAGTTTATCCCAATAGACCGAGGATAACAATTCGAATTGTAAGCTTAATATAAAACTATCGAGATATTTCTCTGGTTTATCCAGACGATTATATCTCAAAATAATCATGGAACTTATCGGCAATATTTTTCTTTTCTTTTAGACACGTTTTTTAACCAACTTGGCTACTTTAGCTATCATCTATGCCTTTATATTTTCAACTTCAAATGAGAACTGGATGGCCATGTGGATCATCATATCCCTAACGTTTTTGGGAATGCTTCTAAATGATATCATTCTTTTGACTGCGTTTCGCTGCCTGTGGACTTTTTACAGACTCATAATTTGAACTGAATGTGTATGCAAGGAGGTTAGGATAGGGATTGCATGTTGAAAACATTTTAAAGCTAACCATAAACATAAATGATGGACACTAATACACTGTAACCAATATATAATAGCAATAAAGTGGTATGACATTCATTATTCTGAATTAATTATGAATGCACTGTGAATTTAAATAATTTTCCAGCAAATAATTGTTAATTGCCTATAATAATTAAGTTGTATTAAAAAAATAAAGTTATTCCCGATTTTTATTTGTTAAATACTAAATAGCAATAATATTTTTGAGTTGTTTGTCTATGAATGAAATACAACGAGTATGTAAGTAAGGGCTGCCCCGTTTGAGACTCCGCAGATTCCTCTGTCGCAAATTTTGTCATTTTTTGGTCTCGGAGGTCTCCCCCCTCACCTTTACAGAATCCTAGATACGCCCTATAGTAAACGTATAAAATGATTTTTAAGTGAACTACCCAGACTCTAACATCATACCAAACTTATATTCACTAAACTTTTATTCACTAATATTTTGAAATTTTTAAGATACATTTATGAAGCATCACGAATGACTAATGAGCAACCCTCTTTAATACAGACAAAAAATGCCTTGCGTCTACTTGCCAGGATGCTCATTTCATAAAAGTTGATGATTTTGTGCATAAAATATGTAAACAAAGCTGTGGATATAAAATATCAATCATGGCCATTTCTGTCATATATGATTGTGCTGATATGAGTTTACAGCTCAGGGGGTGCACGATCCATCCATATATCTTTACAATTAATTAAAATCAATTAATTAATTAATCAATTAAAACAATTAATTTTCCTTCACTTTTTGCAGAGAATCTAACGAAAATTACACATTTTTTCATTCACATAAAATTATGAATACGACATGTTTTTCATGGTAACATTTTCATCGCCTTTTTACGAGTCTATGTTATTTAATTTAGCATCACGACGTAAGAGGACAAGGACAAGTCCGGTCTAGTACTTAAACATTTATTAAAGTAAAAAAGGCTCTAAAAACTTCACATTAATTAAACCTGGTTATCCCTAAATAGTAAATAGTAAAATAATCGTTAATCATCATCCCAATTAATGTTGAAACATTGCATAGTCACAGATAGCCACCAGTCTCTATAGATCAGTGGTCAGAGGTCAAGGGTTATTCAGTATACCAACAAAGGAAACGAAACAAGAAAAAGGAAGCGAATGCTATGGATAGGGAGGAGAGTGTTTTAGCAACTATTGTACGTATTCTTGCTTATTATCGCATAAAGTATGGTCGTGTGAAGTAGATGACTAATTGACTAAACAACATCCTCAATTTTTACTTCAATAATTTTAGCCAAGCGAGATGATTCAGTAAAGATTGAAATATAAGTATGAAGAATTAAATGTTTTAAATTAAGATGCTCCGTTTTCGTTTTCAGGCATTTGAAATCAAGAGTCTTGTCAAACATACTTTCATAATGGGACTAATACAAGTAATCGGATGCGGAATCTTTGCTACATTGTGTTCATCATTTGCATCTTTGGGAATGTCAATACGTAACGGGTCATCATTTCGTGTTATATACATGTACATACTTAATGGAATAAGTATGACAATTCCAGCGAATATGATGCTGGACAATGATAGGAATTTTTACCCAGTTTATCCCAATATGCCGAGCCTAAAAATTCGAATTGTAAGCTTAATATAAAACCATCGCGATACTTCACTGGTTCATCCAGGTGATTATATTTCAAAATAATCATGAAACTTATCGGTAATATTTTTCTTTTCTTTTAGACTCGTTTTTTAGCTAACTTGGCCCCTTTAATCATCATCAATGCCATAGTAGAAGCAACTAGAAGTGAGAACTACGCGTACATGTGGATGATGATATCCGTATTGTATTTGGACACGCTTCTCATGGATTTGGTTAATTTAGCTTTATTTCGCTGCGTGTGGACTTTGTACACAGTCATAATGTACTATTTGTAAAAAATACGTATGCAAGAATCAAGAAGGTATACTATTGAAGTTGAAACACTAATTCGAAAGCTGAACATAAAAGATGGGCACTAGACTACACTGCAACCAAAATAATATAGGTAGTAATAAACCACTGAAAACCAGTGGAATGTAGTAGCGAAGAAGCCTGTCTGATAATTGATATATTTCCACCATTACTAACCAC
>JABASD010001894.1:0-32813 GCA_019776165.1 Pogonognathellus flavescens
AGAAAAGAGTTACGTTATGACCCAAAGATACGTTTATGTTGTTCAGGTATTTTATAAAATATCAGTAAACAGAAAGTGTTTACGAACCTGACGCTATGTTACGTTTCTTGCTATCTGTTGGGTCGTAATTTGGCTCCAATTCGATCGTAATAAAATATGAGTAGTTTATTCCTCGCGAGATATTTTTTTGCTGGGAAGGCAAAGGCACATCATTTAGTTACCTGACGAAATATTACTCTGGTCATAACTGAAGAGGGCAATAGTCCTATTAAGTTTAGTAGTTTTTTGTAACGTTAAAAATATACGTAGATCTTTGTTGGTTTTTACGTTTAGAATTTTTCAGTGCAGTTGAATTACATGATTTTGACAAAGTGCAGTAGTGGGGGTATTAGTGGTAGGACGAACTGTAGGAGGAAGTGGAAGCGACTGATAAGCGTTTACAGTTTTGAGGACGAGTCATGATTATTCTTTGTCGATATCAGCTTTAGAGACGTTGTGTTGGTAATTGAAATGAGAAAAAAGCTTTTCACATCTCGGTTCAAGGTACTAGGGACAATATATAGGAGTAAAGGACATTCAATGGATTTTGATATCAGCAAAGACGCTTAATGGTCTCCAGCAGATTTTATTTTCACGAGATAGTAAATATATTGTGGTAGAAGTGTAGAAGTTTAGGTTAGTTAGTAGCTTTAGCTGTGTATATAGAGTGTGATCTGATTTAGTGTTCCCACACAAATGTTCTCTTAGTACTAGCAGAAAGAAATAGTTATTGGGATGACTGAAGAACTTGAGAACTTGTACTTAGGATTCTCGGGACGTTGGGGTTTTACTTATACTATGTTAGAGCCTCTCGTAGATTGAATTGATAGATGGATTCGATTTGCCTTTACGATAGTAGTATTAGTAGTAGTAGAAAGTATTTCCCTGAGAGAAGTAGTAATATTATATAGGAGAAGTTTAAGGAAGAAGAGAGTTGTGGGATGAGTGTGTTTGTGTGGTGAAAATATGTGTCTGGATGTGTATTCGTTACGCGGTAGCTGGAAGGATGTTGCTGATGACAAGGACGCCAAGAATTGTCTTTTTGGTTTTACGAGGATGAAGTGTGAGTGATGGGAATATGTAGAAGTTTTCAGGGACAATTTGACTCAGGCTGAGTGATGAGCCTCTCCGTTGACATTTAACGGCTCTCCTGAATTTTTTCTCCATTAGCCTCACTTTCTCAGCAGTTCGTGTCTAGTCACACATAATGTACAGATATAACTTAGTTCTTAGTGACTGACAAAGATAATAGTGCGTGGAGGTATATCCCACAGAAATTATAGTGAAGGCCATCAGTACTTGTGTATGTGCAGACAGGCACGTGCACTTTTATTATCATGTAGTATAAAAACCTCCGGGGTTTTACTTATAGTTAGAGGATCTCAGTGCAAAAACTAACAAAGTGATGTATTATTGAATTGCACTTTTTGTGACCAAGAAAACAACGTTACGTTCTATCTGACAAGGTCTGATTCCAAAATATTGTTGCAGATGAAATAGATGGTATTTTTTTGCAGAAGCAAAATGCAGATAATAATCTGTAATTTAATAAGTTTCTAAGTAAATTTAAATTACTTACAGATGCATATAATATTCAGTACAATAATTTCATATTTATATATTCCTGAAGAAAAAGTTTCTCATACATGCGGAAAAATCTGTCAATTGCGAGTAAAATATGAATTTATTTTCAGGTCAAACTATAACTGTTTTTTCCGATTGCTCGGAATTATATTAATTGTATTTATTTTTCTTCCTATTATTTTTTTCTTTGAGTGTCTTTTTCAAGCCTTGTAAATGTATAGCATTATTTATTGTTCACTTAAGTCCACCTAATAATTCAATTGTTGAGTACTTACGAGAATTGTATTGCAGTCACATCTTGCAAAAAATACACCACGAAACGAACAAGACAAGGCCATAAAAATTTTAAACAGCGAAGCATAACATACGTGATGTGTACGGGTTAGTTGGTCAGCTTAGAATCATGTTGGATGCGCGATGACCATGAACGTGTCCGGACATTTATTATTTTATAGTGCCTAATTCCGCTATATCAATGTCATAAAATATGATGACATTATATAGTTCGTAGTTCCACTACATTTGACATTTCCCCATGTTTCTGTATTACAAGACCCGCGACAGTTACTACGGTCTGCAAAGAATGTCGTATCCATTGGGGAGAACTGACCTAAACGTTTATACATTTAGTTATGTAAGAGGCAGTCAATATGACGATTATTATTACTATGACTATTATTATTATTATGATGATCATTGTAGAGAAGTGAGAATACTCGGAAGGAAAGTTGCAATAATGATATCTGAAGGTTTTCTAAAGTTTACATGAGGATTGTACACCGTGACAATGAGAAACGTACAAATTTTAGTTGTGTAAGTGTTCTGGCTATGGAACATTAAATATCATCTGTGTCTGTATTTACTTTTGTAAGTAGTACGGATCCATATATTAATGTACCGTATGAATTTAATATTTTGCGTCTATAGCCCGTCTAAATGTATAGCTATGGTACATTAACCTTTTACAGTTGTGTGGTAGTGTCTTTCTAGCCAGTGCCAGGTTCAGTCGCTCGAGTTGAAGTGAGAGTGAAAGTTAACAGGGCAGAAAATGATGTAATTTTCCCCTCATGCCCTCTTTTCTATGAAATGAAAAATGAAAACGTGACATTTGCTTCATTTACAGAACAGTTTTTCTCTTACAGTCATTTCGAAACAACGGAAACAGTCGACAACGTAATACTGAAAAGTTGCATTGCGAGAAAGCAAGCAAAGAAAAAGTGAGAGTCACAAAACCAACATTAACCTACAACTTCCACCCGAAGACCTAATACTACCCGAATGGAACATGCACAGTCCATGTTTAATATATAATAGTCATATCACATATTAATGCTGATGTGTTTAGTGTGTGGTGGTCGCTTTGGAGGTATCTTCTCTACCGTTAGCCTTTTGGTCGTCGTTAGCTTTTGACTCGAGTAATCGACAATGACTTTTATGACAGTTTCCAAAACGTTTCAGTTAACTTCCCTTCTGCGAAACGTTTTTTCCCATTCAAGTGCAAATAATGAGACCCTTTGGACTTCTGTTCATTAATAGTGATATTAAGGTATAATGCAGGATATTATAACTTTTTCAGCCAAGTAATTTAAACTAAATTTTTGATTTTACAGCCTCGTCATTCCGCTAAATTATTAAGCGTCCTCCGGCAAATGCCACAACGGACTGGACCCGATGTTTTCTTTAGTTTCCCGGGTAAAAAAGGCTCGGTAAGTGTAATGTTCTTTTGTTGTGCTAACAACATTTGTTATGAAATATCTTCTCTTTAGAAAGTATTTCCACGTATATAAACTCTAACATTATTATTAATAGTCTTGCTTAGTTGTTTTGGCTGTGTCTGTGTGTAGTACACACGATGTACTATGTCTGCGTAATAGTTTAGACGAGTAGTTGTAGTAGTGGCAAAGAAAAAAGAAATATTTCTTTAGTGTTTTTAAAGCTTTTCCACTAAAAAAGTGATGCTGAGCCCTCAGCTGGTGCAGAAAGCTGGACCAAAGCATTGTATTGTGTATATTATACTTAAAGATATTTGGCGAACACCTATTGTTAGAATTTATTGGTGCAGAAAGTAATTTTTGTGAATATTTGTTGCCTATGACGATCCTCCTCGTTTATTCTTGAGCCATATAGCAGTATACTTAGACTTAATGTATATATTTATAGATTTATTTGCTACTACTGCAACTACTGCTATAATTTCGTTTGTAAATGTTCATGACTTTAGCTAATAGTTTCATTTTGTTGTCGTGTTTACTATAAAACGGTTGTTTACAGGCAATATTGCTCCCTCCATTGGCTCGATGGCCGTATGAAAATGGATTCACTTTCATGACATGGTTCCGTCTAGATCCTATCAATTCCGTCAATATTGAGCGAGAGAAGCCATATCTTTACTGGTAAGTGTCGAAAGCCTAAGCCAAGGAAGCCACACACACACACCACTGTTACATCAGAAACATACAATAATGTGCATAGATAATATTATACTTACATCTATTCCATACGTGCACACACAAACACACCCTCACACAAAATATTTTTGTTCGACCAAAAACGAGTTTTACTCTCCCGTAACAATAATGCCAAGGGTTTTAGCATCTATATTGATATGGATGTTATGGAATATTGGATTTTCCTTGGCTCCTCGTCTTGTTTCTCCCCCATCACCATTTCTAATTATATATAGCACTCGCCCATGTCTCCTTCCTCCCGATATACACATGGAAATATTCAAAATGTTATAATACTTTAGTTTCTTGGATGATGTCTTGTAAAAATGGGAAGAAAAGGAGCCCCGTAAATAATGGAAATAGTCAATGTATCTGTATAGCCAGGAGTAAAGAGATTGTTAGTGTTCCTCCTAAATCTATGCTTGCTGCGTTCCAATTTTCTTAGCGGTTTGTTTGCCGCACAAGAAGTAAAGTATGAAATGAGAGAGCCGGAGCGTATGTCACAAGGAAAGTTCTTATTATGCTCTTCATTTCCTTCTTGGCTTGTGAACGATTTCAAATTCATAAGTTTGTTCCTGACGCGGAGATTAAAATACTTTTCTCTAACAATACGGGCAGAAGTGCATGGCAAGTGCTGCGAGAGTTTCATTCGGTCGTACGTAGAAATTAGTTTCCGAATCCACGCTATTATTAGTATTGGGCGGTGATAAATACAGCCACTAATGGGAGTCTCACAGACAAGACAAGACAACCAAGGCTCCTGATCTTTCCTATAGCCAAAGGCAAATAATTCCGCAGCCGTGACTCGCCTTCCCTTTCTCTTAGTGTGATATCCTATACTCACCTATATGCATGTGAGACACACGGCTTTTACTTTCCCGGGTCTATATAATTATTATACTACGTAGATGCCACGCTACACTATATATTTGTACGAATAATGCATAGTTCCAGTACCAAGTAATTCCTACCGCATTATTTGCCAGGAATCCAAAAACTGCCTACGTTCACGTTCTACTAACTTAACCTGACACATAATACACGAAGCATTTACATTCACACTACCAAAGATACGATAGTAGTGGCTTTATCTTCAAATACGTAGCTACTTTATATTCATATAGACATCCTTGTTGATTTTATGTGTGTGTGTGGCTTAAATACTGATTCTATTATTAATGTATGTGTTGTATTAATATGTGTTTCTATATTAAATAATTGCAGTTTCAAGACCAGCAAGGGTGTAGGCTACTCGGCTCATTTTGTGGGCAACTGTTTAGTGCTGACTTCAATGAAAGTGAAAGGTAAAGGATTCCAGCACTGTGTCAAGTACGAGTTTCAGCCCAGAAAGGTATGTCAACAAATTCCTTGTAATGTAATACTCTGTGTAATTCTCAATGTGTTTCCTTACTTACTGTCGTCATCGCCTGACTCGCCCACACCAATTCCAAAAACCAAATAGTTCCCGTTGTTACTGGAACAACTTCGAGAAAGCTTTCTCCGCTTTCACTCTCCCTGGTCTCTCCATCTTCGGTTCCATTATTATGTGATTCTACTACATGTCCTCGGATATGTGCTACATGTAACTAGTTAAACCCAACAAATATGTGTAGGTCCAAAGTAAAAGTATATATGCAGAGCTTTCAACCATTCATACGGGGGGAAAGAGTCAAGAAACTCTACACTTAGTAGACCAGTACTGATATAACTTGCTGGGGATAAATTGTATATACAGTAAGCTTCAGAGCCACATGAAAAGCAGGAAGAGCCAACCACTAGTTTATCAGCCACTCGTATTACGTTCAGTTGCAAAAACAAGGAAGACAGTCGGGATTTAGGTATGGAGCATAAAGTAAATGTACCTATACAATTACACCTATGCGTTATAGGCGTATAAAGATATATATATATATAGTAGGTATATATATATTTACACGCTATTCGTGTAAAGTGCGTCATTATCGGTTTATCGGTAACAGTCTTTGCGTTGTTACCCAAATACGGAGCTATGCGGTTTTCCTTGCTGCTATAATATACAGCATGAGAAAATTCGAGCGAGCATGGTTTAACCAATACGTAGTAACTAACGGGTAGCAACGAGTAAAGTAGACCTACGCGAGGTAATACGAACTATATGTGCGGTTGGTTGAAGGAACTTATCTTTCGATTATTTGGTGCCAATATATTTTGCGTAGTATTAGAGACTTGTAATTAGTTCTGTGTTTATATGCCTTGCGTAGAATTTATTCGCTACAATCTTCCAGACGGTCAGACACATTCTTTCAGGAAATTTATAGCTTTGGTCGAGAGTTGAGATGTGCGCTAATTGCTGCCAAATGGGATTTGTCTCAAGAGCAGCGTCCAATCTCATGCGAATAGTACGAGACATTAAAATATTGCGTTGTGACGTGGATTCATGTGCAACACTAAATTCCATTGAAAAACACAAACGTCTATGTCATATGTTACTCGCTGTATAATATAATGCTATTGTATACATAATATATTATATAATATCTATCTGCAGAGTTGTAAACATATAAATATGCATCACATAATACCTATGTGTATGGTATGTGTTGTGTATTTTTGTATTACAATTAATTTGGATTTAGAACGCGATTTACCTTAAAGCTATTTATATGAGTTGATTTAAATATGATAATTAAAATGCTTCATTAGAATTAACCATTAAATCTAAAATCGTTACGCTAGAAACTTACCACTAATGCATGAACTCTTTAGGCCAGGTTATTATTTTGAATCCAGTATTGAATTGAACATTTTCGTATTATGTATTTGACTTGTTTTAGGAATAATTCAATTAGTGGAACAGAAAAGTCATTGATGCAATGAGTTAAATTAAAATGAAGTGAACATTTGTTAGTTGGATTTTATTCCTTGACAAGTATTTTCTGGACAGTTAGTGAACGTTAGGCAGTGCGTTTGTTTGTTGTTGTGGAGTAAATGGGTGTGGAAAACCAGGTATGTTGTCGTAAGTGTGGGGTGATAGGAATAGCAGGTCGTTGGCAAGTAAATGTTGAAAGGCTTCCAAATGTTTAGTGTTTGGCTATAAATTCTTGGGAGAGACATTTGAGTGTGTCGGAGAGTGAGCGTGAGAGAGCTAAAGGTTGCTGCGGATGCGGGAGAGTCGGATGGTTTTGTTGGTCGCAATGTGCAAAGATGTCCCGAGTCCCTTGGAAGTTGGTATTAGATGATGACGGCGATGATGTTGAAATGGGATTTGATGGTTCGGGCTTTGGTTTTGTTTTCAGTGGTACATGATAGCCATAGTGTACATCTACAACCGTTGGACGAAGAACGAGATCAAGTGTTTTGTTAATTGCCAATTGGCCTCCAGCACTGAAATGGCATGGTTCGTCTCCACCAATGAGGTAAGTTTATTTTTCATTAAACAGCAAATTGCTCTTTCACTTACTTACGAAGAGTGGAGTGCGAGTGAAGTGAAGGCAGTCCTCATCACAGTCCTCATCTCCCATAAAAGTCATTTCGAGGCAAATCCACTCTTCTCTGACTATTTCACAGTCCAGCGGCTTACTCCATCCCGCCAACCCATGTAATTTTCTGTTTACTTTGAATTCCACTTTCTCAGATACTCACCGTTCATAATACCTATATCTTTAATAGTATTAAGTATCTACTCCCACTTATCTGCATCTACTTATGCTTACTTATTTCCCGGTGTTGCTAGCAAGTCCTTTCTCCCGCTTCTGTCTTTCAAGAAACTTACATTCTGATACAAATACAAGACGTAGGTATACTTTGTTGCGTGTATATAAAATACAGACATACCTACCGTATAGTAAATGAGACAAAACGCTTCAAGGTCGTTATTTCTCTCTGCGTTTACTATAGCGACACTTTTTGACTATTTCAGTTCGAGTCACAATGTCAAGTAATGTAAAGCCTATTAGCAGTTAGTGTCTTGGTAGTCGTGATCGTTAGTTCCTGTCTAACGGCTTTCTCTCTCCGTCTGATTGTGAGTGTAACAGCCCTTATAGAAGAGTCTGTTCTCGCCGTATGTATTATCATGTAAAATACAATCTCAGACCTTACAAGAAGACTATTGTTATGGCCACACTAAGTCAGATAGCAGATACGCTGCTCTCTCGCAGCACTGTGGAGTAATGTGTGTAGTTAACTTTATTGTAAAGAAGGATCATGGGATAGAGGTGAAAGCATTACCTAGAAAAGGTATAATAATGTTATATAGTTACTGCGTACAAGAACTAATCTGTGTCATTCTATATTATATCACGTCATCCAATAAGTACGTATAAGTTCTCGCATAGAAGTATAGAAGTGGGAAATGCAAAGGAGCTAATGCTTCCGCACGGCAGCCGATTCTGATAATATTATTAGGCAAAGTTAGGCTTGTGGCGTATTGGAAAGTTACGCCTACCATTTCAATCAAATAGATAAACGGAAAACATTTTCATATTGGCGAAGTTAGCAAATTCAACAGATAGAGCTAAGTTATTAGTGCTAGGATGCTCCAAATTATATTCAGAATGCATTTACTAAATACTTCCTTGTATCACAAATTATAATAACACTTATTAACAAGAAGGGGATTTCACTTAAGTTCCAACCGATTTCCAGGGAAATAGTTTGTGAGATTTTAATTGCTAAATTTTAAAGTTTCAGTTGCTTCAAGCATATTAAGTGCTTGAAAGTTGTACTTTAATTTTAGGAGAAAATTTATTTTCAAATGCCTATATACCATTTATGATAACCTCTTATGATATTAATCTTCTCCGTTCATGAAACCCTATGGGAATTAATTTCCATTTTGTACAGGTTAGTTTTGATAGTAAATATCATTCGCGTGTGTAATTTAATTACCTTAAATGCTACCAAATATTGGCAGTGTAAAATGGAAACATTTTGTTTCATGAATAACTTTGCGTTTTGAGTTAAACACAAGTATGCGTATTTTAGCTGAGGTATGAATATTTGATTGGGTAAAAGCCGAAGCTATTTTAAGTATATGTGAAAATCCGTTCAATTCCTGCAGTTCAAGTTCTTAAATATTGACTTAATCACACGAAATGAACATTTGAAGAGAAAGCTTATAAAGATACGGAAATGATTCAATGTGAACATTCCTTTACTCTGTACAATGTGAACTGCTAATATGTATCCAGATCAAATTAACTTTATTTGAGTATTCTACATAATATTAGCATACCGAGAAGCTAAGACGTGATTTGGTGAATCACAACGAGTCAGTTTCAAAGCAAATTGAATGCTAACTACAATAGAAAACCAAGGGTAGTCAAAGTCATTTGTAAATACATTTCTAAACTAAACATGTTATGTGCTTTCAATCTGATTGCGTAGGCACAAAGACTAACTAAAACTGGATCGTGATAGTATGGATAGCCATTTGCAATTGCGAAAGATAATGTATGCGTGTACACGTGCAGAATGACTGAGTGAGTGACTGCTGATTATGCTGATGTAATTTTACTACCTGTGTATCTCAATATTGTATTACTTAATTTTGTCTGGGAAAATTGGGTCTTTGTTGTGTGTAGTACGTATGAATATGCTTGATGATTTTGGTCTTCTGTGCACGTTCCTGTATGCGAAAGTGCTTTGGGATGTAGGAAACGGCAGATGAAAATACAGCTCTTAAGCTACTAATATTATTATTACAGTGGACGAATAATCGTGCAAGTGTAACTTGAACAGAATTGAAAACTAAATCCATAATGAGACGAGTTTGCAGATCATATTAGAAGTAGAAGGAAAGAGTGTGGGAGTAGTGCTGCAGTAATAGTTGTGTAGATGAGCTTTTCTCATTCCCCATTCCTGCCTTATACCGCTGCGTCGATTTAGTGGGATGAGTTTCCTCTCATCATCTAATCTGCAATGAAATGTCATGCTTAGGAGATAGAAGAAGAGAAACAGAGAAAGAGGGGAGTGAGACTCTGAACAAAAGAGCTGGTCGGCTTTCCCTGCTTACTCAAGAGTTTCAGCTCAAGAGTCTAATATTCCATCAAGATATATTCCTTCTTCAGATTTCCCGATCCTATGACATGACTGAGAGCCGACTTCAAGTTTGCCGGTGACTCTCTCCTCCTATCACTTCTAAATCTCGATCAAATGAGCTGATCATCATCAGACTTGATTATGATGATGACTACAGCAGAAGTGGCTTCATCACTATCGGCTTTACATTACAAATCCCCTATAGCCTATACGCTAAGCTTTCCACAATTCACAAATAGTGAAAACGTGGAACTTATACCTAAGTGCTTCTTCACTGCTGATGTGGAATCAGAAAGACAGAAACTGTAGCTATAATGGCTATGACTCTATGACTTGTATGTATAGTAAGGCTGTAGACAATGTTCCGCACAGTGTCAGTAATTCTGTTGAGTGATTTGCCGAAGAAAACTACAAAGCAGATGTGTGTACTAATGTTTAAGGAGTAATTGGAATTATTCTATACTCTTCCCGAAATAGAAAATGGGAGATGGAGACTCTCGGATGTCTAATTTGAGCACGAAAAATAGAATGATTTAGTCGTTCATTTGCTTTTTATCTTATTCAAGGTGGATTAGTGATATATTTTAAGAGAATCAGAGAAATAAGAAGTCTCATTTTTTAGATGAAGGTTTATTGATTTTATTGTGTTTAAATATTTTTCAGCCTTTTGATAAATGCTACATTGGGGCTACACCGGACTTGGACGAGGAAAGAGTCTTTTGTGGCCAAATGTCTGCCGTCTACTTATTCGGGGAAGCATTGACGCCTCATCAAATATGTGCAATGCATCGACTAGGACCTGGTTACAAAGTAAAACATAAATATTTTATTATTTCCTTGTTTATAGTCTAATTATTATTACATGCACATTTTAAAAGAGTGCAAAATTCGTATTTTGAAAATGTTGGCATTTTGTGATTTTCTATTTAATTTGTGTGTGTTTTGAAATGAATATATTTAAATGAATGGTTTTATTCATTACAGAATCAGTTTCGGTTCGAGAACGAGTGTCACATGCAGCTCCCCGAGAATCATCGCCGAGTGCTTTACGACGGTAAACTTTCCAGTTCCTTGGTTTTTATGTACAATCCAGTTGCCACAGACAGCCAGTTGTGTCTTCAGTCAGCTCCGAAGGGGAATATATCTTATTTCGTCCATACACCGCACGCCCTTATGCTTCAGGTAACATTAACTTTGTCTGCATCAATTATGACACAAACAGCACAATAAATAATGCCAGAAAATATGTACAATGATGCTTCTCTGAGTGCCACCAAATGGATAATCAGTTAAGCTTAGTTAATATATTCTGTCATCGAGAAAACGTCGCATTGCAAAACTGGCGACTTTGTCATTTAACATAATCCTCGCTTATACATTCAACTTTCAACCACGGACTGAATTCTACGAATGACATTCATTCCCAGTGGGAAACAATAACATTTGACGTCATTTGCGCACTGGAGATGAATGGTTTGTGAAAATGACAAAAAGTAAAAAAAACTACATGAGTTGGCAGAAACACTTTTACATGGCTTTGCTTACAGGTGCTCCTACAGTAAAACTCTGTAATGACTATTCCAAACAAAGCACACGCCACACAGTCAGACAGCAGTATATTAAAAGTTAAAATGAATGAGAGAGTGATTGGTTTGAAGAGTGTGAGATGTGGAGAAGAGTCAAGTGAAAGTCAAGTGAACTTCCCACAGACACTCAAAAGTATGACTGTGAATATCACTTCTCGAGTTTTGTTTGCCTTTCCTACAAACTACATTCGAACTGCAGTAGGAAGGTCTATGTGTACATTTAGCTGTGAATGCTGTGTGTGTATGTCTATGTACTATCTGTAAGTATTTGTGCAGACGAGAGACTTTGCTGAAGAGTGTTTATGCGGGGAAAATAAGTATCTCTTCTGTCTGTGTGCATGTGATGCGATAGTACGTACGAATGTGTGGTTTGTACGACAGAACTTCCAGTAGGTACTGCTCTACTAACGAAAAGGTTTCGGATTGAGTGAAGGGAATGAATAATGTTCTGGGAAAGTCAGCATGACATAACGTTTAGTTTAACTTGGCTTGGCTTTCCTCAACTTACATTTAGTTTGGCGCATATAACATAACTGAGGCAGACTTGTACATATAGTTGTCTTTCCCAATATGAATTGTGTGAATTTATGTATGTGTACAGTTATAATATTATAACGTCATGAACGTGCCTGCCTTAGGTGTTGGGATGATGATGGCAGTAGTAGTAAGACTGTGTAATACGTAAAGACTGCACTGTATGAGTCTCAGTTTTACCAGAGTAAAACAAAAAGGGTAACATGCAGTAGTCTCTGTGTGTTCTTGCAGTCAGGAGGCTTTTTCTGTAACTGTGGCTGTAATGTAGCAAATATTATTTTGCTTATTCTGTGAGGCCTATAGTAAAGTTGCCTCTGCAGAGGGCAAAAGTGAAAGTTGACTACTTTTGCTTTCTCTTTGGCTGTTGATGCTTCACAAATGTTTGTACGTAGAATGGATGTATGTATATAGGTGCTCCTGGGTTATTATTATACATGAGTGTGTGCGAATGTTATGTAAACTGGGTGTGTGTATATACTATGACTGCTGGTATAATACTGTTTGTGTACGAGCGTTGTAGGACTTTAACAATGAAATGAATGAATTCACTCGAGAATCCATTTGGCTATGAAAGATTATTGATTGATGGTATGTGAGAATTTCAATTGAAGAGAATTCACTCACAGAGAAGATCCAGTGAGTTGTGAGTGAACTGAAACTGAGTGAGTTTTTTGTGTATTTTCTGTAGGATGTGAAGGCGGTTATTACCCACTCCATACACAGCACACTGAACTCCATTGGAGGGATTCAGGTTCTCTTCCCTCTTTTTGCCCAGTTGGACCTACCTCATGATGTTGCCCCGGATAATAAAAAGGATTCATCACTCTGGTGAGTTGTATGTTCTAGACTACTTTTCATATGTAAGTAGATCATCTCTTTGGGTAATAATATTTTTTCGAGTGTAAGTGAAAAGTAAAAGAGTGTACGGAGAGAAATGCTTCGACTGTGCTTACTTGCAAGTCTACAATTCCAGTGAGCCAACAGATGAGTTATATGTGCGTAAACTGTGTACTTTGTATAGATATAGGCTAAATAATATTATGAAGTGTAGCAGAAAAAGATTCTGTGTTTTTAAGGCTGTAGAAGTGCCGGGAAAGTTATAGTGTGTACCTGTAGTACATGGAGGAGTATGTGTTTGTGAAGGGATGCGGATAAAAGACTATTTTCGAATGGAGTGTTGAGGATATACTTGAAGAGATATACAAGTGAGTACGTAGAAGTACCGATAGTGTACTTAGACTATGCACTTGGAAAGCTATAAGTATATGTAGGTACGACAGAAGAATTTTCAAATGTAAACGTACGTGGAATTCACTAAAGATAAGTCCACAATATAAATTTTTCACGTATACTCAAGAGTACACTTGAGTTTCTCTCAATCTTTTATTATTAGAATATGAAAGAGTTGAAGAAAGACTTGTGTACACACTCTGCACACTGTGCACACTTACTCACAATCAATCCAACAGACAGACCAATACTTTTTTCTTCAAATGGCAAATGGAGTTTTTTAGCGATTCGAGCAAACATGGCCTTTAACGTCAGTCGGCAGGAAAGAGTTTAAGGAAGTGGTAGAATGCCAGTAGTAGGTGTAGTCGTTGTAGGAACTCAAGTGCACAGATATTTAAAATACGCCATCGTAGACAGTAAATGTCAGCTATGTATTTCATAATACAAGAGAGATGATCAAGTTAGACTCTTTTCGCGAATAGACCGTTCCATGTGAAACTTTCGTCCTTCCCGTAGGCTCCGTTTAACCATTGTGCTCATTTATTTATCATTCTCGGTATTTGTATGCATCTTTTATATTTGAGGAATGGCCATGCAGTCTTCCACGTATGTAAACTTAATTCTCAATTGCTCACTCTCACCGTTTTACTGCTTTTCGATTAATATTTATCTCGGAAACGAGAAAATAAATTTAAAATTTATGGAATAATAAAATAAACTGGCTATCCGATTTGCTACTCTTATTTTTACTGTGGAAGGGATTTAAAGAAAAGGAGCAGGGGAGATAGACCGGTTGTTTTCATCCTTAGCCATTCCAATTGGGTTTGCTCGAACTGAAATAACAATGTAGCCTAACAGCTCCAAACGAGTAATTTATGAGATGAAATTTGAAAGCATATAGTCAGTCACGAAATTATATATTATACATACTACAACTAAAACGGCTAGTATTTACGTTTCTGAGCACCATTCAAATGTACACAGATACTCTGCTCGGCTACATGAGTATAATATCTCAGTCGTAATAATACATAAGTATTACGTAGCTACGTTCAGTAGAGTGAAAGCGAGAAAACGCTATTATTTGTATGGGGCATATTTCATACCACTGTTTACATTATACAGATAGACGCATATATTTCTGTAGTAAATGTATTCCGCGTTTTATACAAACACCCAACCAGAATTGGAAATTCAATGCTATAAGCTTCATTTAGTCCAAGAATGAGAAGGACGGGCATGCAGTAGTAGTGGATGCATGCTTTATAAATGTGCAGAGAGATGTGGCGAGAAATTATAAATAACTGTGTACGAACGTCTTCGACGAGTCTTTGGAAAGAAGAATTTAAGAAAATAACGTGCATTTTTGGGCAAAAGGAGTTAGCGAGAGAATATTTTCCGAGCAAGGCGTTAATATTACATAAGGATGTCACGATAAATCATCAGCAATAATAAAATGGCATGCAGAAGGAAAAGAAACGTCTTGCACTCTCATAATCCTCCCCGACTTCATACAAGGCATATAAGTCACTATAGAGATATATGAGTGGATGGTGTCTTAATCTTCTTCGAAAGCTCTTTCATAAGACTTGATCTCTTTGTATCGCATTTCTACAGATATACCGTAACATTATCCGATTACTATAAACTGCTGAATTTTGAATGCAAATATTTTACTTTAAGTCCCAGTTTCCCCACAGTCTACTTCCACACACTTATATATATGTGGCCTCATATTTATTTTACTCGTTATTTTGCTTTGAGGCAATGATGTTGATGTATTTTCCCAAAAGTCATCCTAGAGAAAGTGCTATGTCATTCATAAGGATAAATAAAGTATGAGTGCACCAAATCAAGTGAGCAATGGTGAGTCAAAATCAGAGTCTTTTGGGCTAAAATGTAATGTGATTTGATAAATTAGGAATACCAATTTACAAAGTAAGTTTTGGATGACATTATGAATTCGTTTTAGATTATCGTATACTGTAGGTGGTTAGCTCTTAACAATTAACAATTAAATTAAATGGAAAAAAATTGATACCTACTTACTATTAGCACATATGGAATGGTTACATTTGCATTGCGCATTGGTAGAAGCCAATAAACAAAATTTCCCGTTTGTAATTATTAAGAAACGAAGCTTCTTGTATGGAAATGGGTTTTGCACCGCGTTTTAAATGGTGCTATGTCAATTATACTTTGGTTTCAAAGTTAAACCGCTAAATTTGAAATTGAAAATCGCCAATGACAACAATATTTTTAAAGTACTGTACTAGTAATAGTAAATAACTAAATATGTTGCTGCTAACACGGTTTCACAGTTAATGTCATAGTGTCACAGTTAAAATCACAGTGTAACTATTCCCTTCGTTTCTTTGCTACTGCCGTGTTTAACCGGTTTATTTTAACATTGCTTGTATACTATTTACGATTAAATTAATTTACATTCAAATTACCAAAATGTATCACACGCGTTTTTTGTACATATAGTAATAGTAACAATAGCTATTTGTAGAAATAAATATATTCTGTTGTATGGGTATACTAACATTTTGCCAACAGATACTAGAGCAAAATTTTCCACTTAAATATTCAGAGCTCATGCTAAATAATTTATTGTTAGCACTATCACGTATTTCCTAATCAGGGCTTCCCACAGTGAAAATAACATGTGCCAATCAATCTGAAAGAGTAATTTGATTGCCTGACAGCACCAGGGAAAGTGCATTGCAGTAACCAGCTGTATTTTACAATTTTTTCTCTGGTTTCGCTTATGGTAGACACACTTTTGATACAAAATATATTTGGTAAGCGCTGAAAGTAGAACATATAATATTGGAAAAGTGGTGTGTATTTCGGTTAGCAGTGATGGCATCGGAAAGTGGATTTCTGAGAATTGATGCAGAAGTATTATGTGTTTTGATATGTATTTATGCTTATTGGAAAACGACAAGGATTTGTTGCGAAATGACGAAAGAGATGGGATTTATACCGTCTGATTTGTACATGCATAATAAATATACATTCTCTACGTAGATTGATTGTATGATGCAAGACTGATAACCTGGTTAAGGTACACGTATCTTGAGTGTACTATTTCCGCATTATATGTATTTATATATATGACAATTTATGAGCGTCTGGCTTGACGTGCATGGAAATAGGAGCTCACGGTCGAAGTTGCTACACACTGTCAATTTTTTCATGTGAGTGCACATTTTGCGTGCAGCAGGCGTTTGTGCTCTTTCAGAAACTTTTACTTCGATGAAATCCATTCAGTAGTTTTAGAATTATTCCATATCAAACTGTGTGTTTATTCACTGACGATGAATATGACCTAGGCCTAGGCACTTTGCAATATATAACCTCATTTTTTATATGACTTCTAACAAATAAATACACTATAAGAAGTTTCTTACTTATTACTATGTGTGATATCTCAAGCTTTTATTTATTACTAACCATGATTTTTTGTGATTGCAGTTCCAAGTTGCTAGAATTTATTTGTGAACTAGTCGAGTCCTCACCCACGGTGCAACAACATATGATTCAAAACAGAGGATTCCTAGTCATCAGCTATTTACTACAAAAAGCCTCCAGGGAGCATCTCACAATTCAAGTTCTTTCGTCTTTCCTTCAACTTACTAAATACCTTGTCACCTGCTGTCCCAATGCAAACAGTGAACTACTCTTGAAACAGGTAATGTTAATGGATTGCATGTCGTGTCAAAAATGTTCTGTTTCTATGTACAATGAAATGACGTCTCCCCGACAGTGTTCTCTATTTCTCTCTTGTATCACTATTAGCCAAAGATAGCATCATCGTATAACACAATTCCTTATCAACACCAATATCACGGTATATAATCAACAGTAGCTTTCATTCAGGTTGTGTATGGATGGCATACCTATATACGCAGGTATGTACGTTAAATACTCATTCCCTGAGTTGTGTACATCTGCTAAAGCCCGATAATTCTTTCCATACATGCAGCCAACACTAGATTACGGCGAATCAGTGTTCAAATGTCCCACCGTTAGCATTTTACCTAATTTTTGCAACAATAACAATATAAAATGTATTTTATTAGACTAAATCAATGTTTTGAAATATTAATCACAAATTGTGGTAATCCCAATAGGAAAATAACAAAATGAAATCATTTTGTTTCATTTTCAAATGGTTTTCTGAAAGCAATCAAATGCCAGAAGAGAGACTTTTTTTGTTAGGTACAATTCTGAATCCATGAAGTCCATTTGCTACCTCTCTCATTCTGTTCTGTGTCCTTTTCCATTTATTCAGAGCAGACAGCGAATGCTTTCTATATATCATGAATACTGACAACGGTTTGAGTGTATCTCTATGTCCATATGGACAGTGCTTTCATTTCGATCTCTTTGCATTGCATTATCGCTGTTTTCCCTCAAGACTTAATCTGTTTTCCATTAAAACTACATGGAGTGGTGTACGAGAGCAAAGAGTTGACTAAATTTGCTCCGCCAGTCTTCATGACACTTTTCGCGCAAATAGTGAAAACATCAAACGATAGAGAGATAGGACCTTTCATTCTTTTAACTGTAGTTTAACCTTTTGCTCTCTGTTGGGATGAAGTGTCCAGTCAGATAGACATTGGACATGTACCACAAAATACAGATATATGCACAACGCAACTAATTTAGTGTAAACGGGAAGACTATTGCGATGCCCGTGTTGTTCATAGTCGAGAAATAAATGTTTTCCTTTGGGCATTATCCAACACACTGGAATGAACTGCATAGTCGTCACAGACATGTGCATGCACTTGCATTTAATTCCGTCGCAAAGAGAAATCGTTGTACGAAGTACAGCTAGTATGTGTTGTGTAGGTATGATACGGATGAATGGATATTTATTAAAGTGTAGGGGAAAGGGGAGATGAATCTGTGAAAATAAATTCATGGTGTGAATTATCGATAATGTAAATAGTAAATAATGTTTGAATTTGAGAAATGTTTAATTTCGGAATTTTACTGCAGCTGTTGGACCACATCCTATTCAACCCTGCCTTGTGGATCTACACACCCGTTTCGGTGCAAATGAAACTCTATTCGTATTTAGCCACAGAGTTCCTAGCTGACACTCAGATTTATTCGAATGTTCGTCGCATTAGTACTGTTTTACAAACAATGCACACTTTGAAGTACTACTACTGGGTAGCCAATCCACGAGAAAAGTCAGGCATCACTCCCAAAGGACTTGGTAAGTTGCTTCTTCCGCCACTCATTGACTCATTAAACTGACACGTATCACACACTGGTGACCCATTATAAATTGTGCACTCGTAAACTATCAACTATCATCTCTCAGTCTATTTATTTACATTTTACTGTGTTGGTGTACTGCAATAGCCAGCGATCTTTATAAATAATAAAAGTATGACTTTCTCCACACAATTACGTAGGAGGAATTTCTCCCGGATTATTAGCAACTCTCTGGTGTCGAGCATCTTTACTCGGAATTAGCTCGGTGTAGTATAACTTTGAACATTATATAGGTACATGTTACATGGCATGGCCATGTGTTGTATTGCAATTGCAAGGCAGGTAGTCAGGTAGCTGGATATAATATTTATACCTACAAGTACACAAGTATTGCATAAACAGTTAAACTAATTTTAGCAGTTGCACAATGTAAAGGCAATTTCTGTAAGTACTGAACTGGGTTACGAGTATAAACTCAAAATTTGATAGTAGCCAAAATAATGTTAGGAAATAATGACCGCGTGTAGTCTTTTCTAATTTCTGTTTTACAAGAGAATCTGGGACATTGCTCCGAGAGAGTGGTGCTGGAGGAGGACGAAATAATGTAAAAAGTTTATTAAAAGGGGACCGTAGAGTTTTGAGCGCAGTATTTGTAGATTAGTGGATCACGCAGAAAAATATAGTCATTACTTTTACTAGTGCCGGTCGTAATAGAAGTAGTGATAGTATTAGTCGTAGTTTTAGTTGTTTATATAAATAATACAGGCGTTTTGAGCGGAGAGTACTTTGTAGTATTTACAAGGGGTACTTATAGTTAGATTTAGCCTCCGGCTGACGTTTTATTACTTTTCTCGTGGAAGGACACTCCAGAACCACTAGTGAAGGCTGTTAGGTATCCAGTTACTGTGTGTGCGACTCTACTGCTCTTCTACTTTTAGTATACATGAGAGAGTTGATATAAAATAAATAGCGTAAAAGTTTTCAAATACAAAACGACAAGACTCTCTGCTGGCTATTTATTTACGAAGCGTGTAGTTTTTGCAAGCAGCTCAAGAATATTATGTTAACTTGGAGTATTTGTTTCATGGGATTTGTTGTTTACATGCAGATGGTCCACGACCCTCCGATGCTGACATTATTGCAATTCGAGCTTATATCCTTCTGTTTCTTAAGCAACTAATCCTCATAGGCAACGGCGTCAAGGAAGATGAGCTGCAGAGCATACTTAACTTTCTTACAACTGTTTACGAGGTACAGTCTCACTCTTTAACATTTCCTCCGTATAAAAATCTTCCTTCGTACAAAAAACTGCAGGGATGTCAAACATCTATAATATGTCTGTACATATGTCTAACGAAACATTATATGCTTATTTTGGAAAATGAGATTTTTCTACCAGCGAAGGGCATGGCATGGCATGAGTGAAGAATACCGAAAGATGTAAAGCAGGGAAAATGGCACGTTTCCCTGCGTTACTCTGCGAGTGAGTGTGGTATCGAGTGGTAGTTCTTACTTTGATGTAAGGTTGGAATTTGCATGCCCTTCTTGTCTTGTTTACCTTACAATTTCTATTTTATCTTTGTCCGGTTGACTGAACTGCGAGAGCTGAGGGTTTCAGCATTTCGTGAACGTATTTAGAAAGTTCTGTCCTATTTAATGTCTCTCTTATAACTACGTGTTTTATTTATGCATTTATGTATTTCTCTTTTTATATTTTCATACAATAATATACGATTTCTTCTAAACATGATATATTAGATATATTATTATAATAATCAATGATGTGTATGTTTGTTTACATAGGATGTTGAAGTCTCATTCTTTTTACGCGTTTTTTCTTTCAATCTATCTGTGAAACGTTAACTGTCTGTTGAGTATTCCTTTGCTTGCATGTATTTTACATAGTGTTTGTAGTTTGTTTTGTGTGCATTTGTTTAAGTACAGATTATATTCACGTGTTGTGGCGGTATATAGTAGTGTGTTGAGTGTCTTTGTGCGTTGGTACGTTATTTTTTTTTGATGTCGTATGTTAATCCATAGGACGAAAATCTTCACGATGTGCTACAAATGCTGATCTCTTTGATGTCTGAGCATCCGTCGTCGTTAGTGCCAGCTTTTGATGCAAAAAATGGTGTACGGAGTGTGTTCAAACTGTTGGCAGCGGAAACCCAATTGATCCGACTCCAGTCGTTAAAACTACTAGGCTTTTTCCTTTGTCGAAGTACCCACAAGTAAGAAAAACAACTACCTTCTTTATAACTACAGACACACTCAGAGAAAGCCAACATTACCTATTAGTATAACATCACATACCCATTGCAAATGCAAAGGAAAGCAACGACGTACTTCGTGGTGACAAAACTTGAATGACTTATCGAAGAAGTTGGTTCAAAATCAAGTTTTTCGATTTGACGGATCATGAGATTATGACACAACTTACTTTTTATTGTTAGTTGCGTCATGGTTTCTTCGTGTCAAGGATAATAGAATTCTATGTAGGACAGTTAGAGAGCCAACGTTCGTCAAGTCCAGGAATTTAATGTTATCCATGACTGTGACCGTCATACTACGTGCAGGCAATCCTTATAGTCATTTCTCTACCATGTTGTTTACACCGATCATCATTACTCAGTGTAAAATGATATATAGTCATTCCTGCTACCCTTGTGAAGTAACGAAGTTACTTGTTAAAGTCTCGGAAGACAGAAGTACAAGGACTTGTACATTGTCTTCGCTAAAGGGGCAATGGTATATTGTTAAACTATAACAGTATAAGTTTTTGTAGCTTTTCCATTTAATTGAAAAACTTAATTTATATTACTACCTTTTGTATTATTGAAGTCTTTCCGTCAAAATTACGCATAGCAAATTTTAAATTCCAATTTGATTATAAAGTTCAAACACATTGAATGTATACATACACATTTTTTAGTAATGAAAGTAAAAATGGTTTTTTCTGACCTTAAAACATGGAAGAGACTAATAACTAAGGAAAAAGAATTTAAACATGATGAAAATGCAAATTTTAATTTAAAGTTGATTTAACAAAATTTTCTTCGTTTGAATTACTGAGCAACGTCCATCATTGGCTTTAACATTATGGTCATTAACATTATGGACATGATGCATGATGATATTTACAAGTAAACATAATAAAGTGTCTGTATTATTATTGTATGCTGCATTCTGCAAAAAAGTATTTCTGTGTCAGTCAATATTTTTCAATGTTGTCTCAAAGTATACTGGTTGAGTTGTTGTCTAAGTTTTGGAAATTTTGATGTGATTATTTTACAGAAGAAAGTACGACGTGATGAGTCCCCATAACTTGTACACTCTCCTCGCAGAACGACTACTATTAAACGAGGATTCTTTGAGTCTACCCACCTACAACGTTCTCTACGAGGTAACGACCCTCATTTTCCTTCTGCAAATTTGTATGAAAGATACCAAATTGCTCCTCGAGTCCGTCAACTGTCTGTAGTCACAGTAGTGCGTCTACCATTAGAGAGAAAGAGAGAGAGACAAGACTATTCGTAGAATTTCCAGATGCTAATAGTCAATTAAGTTAATTCGTTAGGTTTGAGCAATACATTAGATTACAAGGAAAATTTGATGCTACGCATCTGTTTAGTCATGCCTTCATACCTCGTCGTGTCGTCAGGCTAGTCGACATGCTAAGCGTCTAGTTTCATCGTCAATTTTACCAAGCCCTGGAGAACTGGCGTTGATACATCGTACGTCTATGTATATTCTATAGATTCATCTAAATTGCTCACAGCCCGCCATCGGTAGATATATCTATTATATTATGTAGTTAGGCACCTAAGTAATATAAATGTGAGTGTAGAAAAGAGATGCAGAACTGTTAAAGCTACATTATATGTAAATAGAACGATGTTAGAACAGATTCTAGAGCACCTAACGAGAGAAAGTGTCTACTTAAACGTTCAGTGTATATGAGGAAGACGAGAAGGTTGCTGTGTATCACTTTTACATGAAGCTGTGTAAACATAAAGGAAAAGCCTCCAGGTCGTCAAGAAATGACACGAACATGATATTTTCACCAGGGCTGACTGGAAATTCGTAATACAATTTTCTTTAAAGGTTTGTACCTCTATGGGTAGATACAAAATATTTTCAACGTGCTTTCGACAGATACAAAATGTTGTTACCAAGATTCACAGGAGTTCAGAATCATACTTCCGTCCTCAAAAATTCTCTTGATAAAATATTATTTTATCTTTATCTTTATTAGAATTTTTCTCTGAGGATCACACATTATATTAAAATACCAAACCTTAAAAATATTATTATTCTATTAATATGAAAAAAAAATTAATCATGGCGATAAAAATAATAAGGAAGTACTTTTGCTTTAATTATATATTTCTATATTAACAATTTACGTGAGCATGTTGTTGTTACACTAGTTTGAATCTCAGTCAGCTCTTTTATCACTCAGATAGCCAGGTGAAGGGAATTTCATAGCAGCTCTGTTTACTTATTTACGAACAAAATGCTGAAGTAGGCTTATAAATGTAAATACACACAGGGTCCTTTATTACTTGCATCTTAAAGACTGCGAAAACATATTACGTCTTATTTCATACAACATGATTCATATGAAGTGCTCCTCTTTTAGTTGCAAACGACTACAAGACATTTAATGGCCCAGTTCTCTTAGGACCTCTTTGTCATTCTTATTTTTTGTCTCTTTATGCGTGTGCATTTCTGTATCTTCTACTAGCTATGCAAATTTGTATGACAAATGAAATAACTCGCAAGTTTCTGCAATGATAATGTGTTGTCTTTTGACTGGCTTGATTATTAGATTCTGACGGAGCATATAAGTCAGCAGATCCTTTATTCCAAGCATCCCGAGCCGGAATCTAACTACAGACTCGAAAACCCAAGTAAGTACTGTTTCATCTATTTACTTATTATTATTGTTCTCATACAAAGTACAAATTCCAGGACAATGCACAACTATAGTTTTCTCCAAAGGGAAAATTACCAACATAAGCACTACTACCGTTGCTTTCTATTATATAGTACTACTACACAAATGTGAGAATGTCTTGTGTTTAACATACTTACTCGTCTTTGCTTCATTTTATTTAGAGATAGAGTGTTTGTTGTTCATCTAAATGTATAAAAAGTGCCACCAAATAATACGTATCTCTATTTACACATCTTAGAAATCGTAGTTTATATGGCAACTATATATCTGTCTTTACTCTTTACATACCTTCAGAGGGTTTTGCATATACAGTAGAAGATCAAACGAGGGAATTGAACAAAGTACAAGAGTAGTGAGCGTTTATTACCGAGAAGAGACTGACAACTGCTTGAGAGCCACTTGATTTGATTCAAAGGCTGAAATTTAGCAGCTGGCTGTGTATACTTAAGTGTATATCCACATATTTATATAAATAGGTACTGTGTCCTTAGAGTGCACTGTTGTAACTGTACAAAGTATGTATACACTCTAAGCATTTCACTTTATAACCGTGCTTCTACGTACTTTTGCCTTTTGTTTCACCATAATCAATATTATCTTTACGTAGGAGTACTATGAAAAAAACTATAAAGTTCCAAGTAGTAACAAGTACCTTTATATTGTAATACAAGTACTGTTTTAATGTTTTCGGTCCCAAGTGAAATCCCCTCGTCAAACTTTGTTAGTTCCTACCTTGTTGGCTAAAATAAAGAAATATAAATTACATGACAGCTCTTTCGTTCGTTCTGTGTAATGTTAGAGACGATGACTTGTGGAAAAGTAAAAATTTATATCCCTTGGAGAAGTAAATTCTGCTGTGCATTGTGTACCTAAATCAGTGTTTTAGTTGAGAAAACTAGAGACACTTATTAATTTGAAAGCGTAGGTGTGCACACCAAAGTTTTAAATAACTTCTTTTACATTAAACAAGCATTATTATACTACTTGTAAATTCATTGCATTGACTTCGTTCTTCTGGGAGAGACTCTGGACTTACAATCATGGCGGAACAATTTGCATACTTAATGAATATTCTAATTATTTTTTTAGTGATTCTCAAAGTGGTGGCGACACTAATCCGACAGTCAAAGCAGACTGAGGCTCTGTTAGAAGTTAAAAAGTTATTTCTATCCGACATGACCCTACTTTGTAATCATAACCGAGAGAATCGTCGCACCATTCTTCAGATGTCTGTGTGGCAGGTGAGATTTATTTTTAATGAACACATATTTTTAATAGCTTACTATGAAACATATTAACTTAATTTACAACATCTTAATGTTGCGGTAAGATAATTTAAATTAACTGATTAGTGTAAGTGACTTGGTAAAATTTACTGTTTGATATTATTTTTGATATTACTGGCTGGTTTCAAAAAATAAATGAGGACAAGAAAGGAACTCAGCCAAGATGCAGGAAAAGAGAGAGAATTTTACCCTCCAGTGCTCTAAATATTTAAATTTTCACAGTTTTTTTAATGTTGAGAATGTGTGGGTATACTTGTAGATGCTATTTAATATATCTACGTGTTTACCAGTTTACCCACATAAATAACACTTCGTTTTGTTGTATGAAAGAGTTGAGGTCTCTCAGGAAAGGAAGTTTTATCAATATTGCAGGAAATAAGAATAAGTGAAATGTGCAACTTGTGTGCAATAAAAATGTTGAATTTGTGTTTATATGCAAATTTTGACGATTTGTGTATTTTTGCAGGAATGGCTGATCTCTTTGGCATACATTCACCCTAAGAATGGAGAAGAGCAGAAGATATCCGATATGGTTTATTCTTTGTTCCGAATGCTTCTTCACCATGCAATTAAATACGAATATGGAGGATGGAGAGTTTGGGTAGACACTTTGGCCATCGTCCACTCCAAAGTTTCATATGAAGAGTTTAGATTGCAATTTACACAAATGTACGAACATTATGAGCGCCGTCAAACGGATAACATTACAGATCCTGCCGTCCGACAGCAACGTCCTATTAGTACCATTTCTGGATGGGATCAGCCCCGAAACGGTTTTCGAACAACGCCAAACTCAGCGGATTGTGTAACTGTGACAGATGTGACACATGAGGAAGGTGTAAGTGAAGAAAGACCACCGAGTGCTCCTGAGACTGAAGAAGAGACATTGCTGGAACGTGTTGAAGAAGCCGAGAGTGTTGAAGGGTATACACCAAGTGACGACCCTCCGTCCTCAGTCATTCCGACTACAGAAACAGAAGGAACAGCTGAGAAAAATGTTCAAATTGTGCCAGAAACTGAATCAGAAGTGAGTTTAGATGTCGAATCAGGTCACGTTTCAGAGAATCCCAAAGAAAACGATGAGAACGACGTCAAATCTGCAGTCTGTGATAGAAGAGAGGATAAAGATGATAGTGTAGATAAAGATAAGTACAATGCCAATAATATTTCAAAGGGCAATCATGATGATACGATTGAAGAGCGTCTTCAAGTTATAGAGTCGGATGGGATTCAAAATGGACCAGTGGCTGGTGACTCTTTTGACGAGACGGAAGGAGTCGGTGGAGGCGACTGTTCAATTTCAAGTGAAAACAGTAATTCCGTTGTGCCAAATGGCAATGATGCCGTTGGAGATGGAAAGGAGTCCGTTGAAAATGTCGAGTCAAGTCCACTTAAGATTTTCAATGGGAAAAGTTCCGACAGTAAAGGGCATATAGATGAGATTGAAGATGATGCAACACAAGATGAGGAAAAGTCAGACGACTCGAAAAGTCAAGTAGAAACAAAGAGAAATCATAAGGAAGAGGTGGGAGCGGAGTCGCCAGAAGTTGAGGAAATAGTTGAAACAGTTAATGAGACTCGAGTCAATGGACAGACAGATATGGCATTTACTAATGGAAATGGCAATAGCAGCGGCAGCGGTGGAATGTCATCTCCCTCCGAACCTTCAGAGGAAGGAAATAGTCATGCAGAAACGGAGACAGAGGATGAGCCACTCAAAGCTCAAATAACTATTTCAACCATTTCAGGTAATGAAACAGTCCATTCTGGCGGTGATGCTGATGAGATTTCTTTGTCTCCGAGAAAACAGATTGAAGATGTGAACGATGTGAATGATGTGAACGATGTACAAGACGCACAACAAAAAGAAAATGTTATTCTGGAAGAGTTGCCTTGTGAAGCTGAAACGGACGTTATTGTGGGAAATGTTATTCCTACTCCAAATTCTGTTGTTAACTGTGAAGATGATGTGATTCACCATGTTGAAGGTATATTAGTATAATATTATGCAATTTTTGCAGTCTTCTTTTTCCATTTATAAAGAAAATTAGGAATCCGGATATACTATAATATTTAGGGTTTTTGAACACTAATTTTCCTAAATGTTCCTAGGAACATGGAAAACAGAAATGAATATTTAATATAATGCAAACTTTTTTAATTCCCCTATATATTTACTATATTTGTAAGTGTAAATGGAAATGAAATATGTAGTACCTACTTACATAAAAATTATTACTTATTCTCAACGTTACTATGATATCAAAGATGTACTTATCCCTTAAACAAATTCACAGTTATATTGATTAGGTTATTTCTGTATCGAATAATCCATTATGGATTCCATACTTATGAGAAATAAGAAATGAATCAAAATATAATAAAAAATAATAATTTCATGAATAACAAATAATATGGAATGATTCTATTTTGAAGCTACACATGATGATGTGACATCGCTTGTGTCTTCGCTGGATAAACGAGAATGGATTCAGAATGAGAGCGAATCTAAGAAAGCAAAAGTTATTCTTCCAACCCCAGTTCCTGTTGAGACGGCAACACCAGAAAGTGTTTCTGCTGATGAGGAAGACACACTCGAAGAAGGTCATCATGGAGACCATGATCCCCGCAGCCATTCTATCCGTCCTAGAAGTGCATCCACAGCTGTCCAAACTCAAACTGGTGATGAAGGTCCGTTTAATGTATTATAGCATGTTCACTACCTATTTACTATTACTTACAAGATGAAACTTCCACTATATTAAATTAACTAGTCACTCTTTTTTATCTGTAAAGATATATTCATGAAGTCGGTTTCTTATATTATTAATCAGATCAGATTATATTATTAATCAGATCAGATTATTATTATTCATTAAATTGTAAAATCAGTTCACATAAGTGTGTGTAGTTTTTAAATTCATTAATTTATTAAGCCCAGAAAGTGGTTCACAATACCCCAAGTAAATGACAAAGCTAAATCTTCGATCCTATTATTGTGACACCTATAGCCTACAATATGGAAAAACCGAGAGCGGAATTGTGTTGTCAATTAAATAAAGTCCTCAAATTCAAATTGGGCACTATTCGTTGTAAAGTTGTGGTGTGAATTGATGTACCAGCCAAGATATGCTATGTTAGTATTTTTTGTAAATATTACTGAAGTAACCGAAACCGAAAGAGATGGAATAGTGTTTATAAACTTATGAGAGACTTATGAGAGATATTCAAATGTGTTTATTTTTTACAGGGAGTGTAAATGTGGAGAGAAGAAAATCATCAGGAATGTTTCATCATGGAACTCGCCACTTGTTTAATCCAGGACCGTCTCACCCGCCTTTCAGAATTCCTGAGTTTAAGTGGTCCTATATTCATCAAAGACTTCTTTCGGATGTTCTTTTTTCACTAGAGACTGACATACAAGTTTGGAGAAGGTAAATCCTTAGTATACTGCAAATATAATATTTTATTTATCCTGTACTGGGGTACTTTGCGCTGATTTAAAAAAATAGATCGAATAAATCAATTTATTCGATTTATGTAATACTCGTAAATATATTTTTTAATGTTATGTTTTTGCTTTTATTACACTGTCTACAGATTTAATGTGGACTATAAGTACTTTTCGCATTATTCACTGCCAAATAACTAATAGTGTTATTATGGTTTAAATTGATGATATTCATACTATTATTACATTTGTGTTTCTCTTTGTGACTGGTATAATTTTCTCTAATCTATTTATATTACAGTCATTCTACTAAGTCAGTTCTGGATTTTGTCAACACGGGCGAGAATACGATATTTGTCGTCAACACAGTTCACCTAATATCCCAGTTGGCAGATAATTTGATCATTGCTTGCGGTGGACTGCTTCCCCTTCTTGCGTCAGCGACTTCCCCTAATGTAATTTCAATTCAATTTCCATAATTATGTTTCCTGTTTGATATTTGCTGGTGGGTTATTTACTCGCTAAGTTGATCTCTGCCCTTTGCATTAGGCGTTTAGTTTAGATTGTGGCTTATATCTTAAATTCAATAAAGCCAGTAAAGTCTGTGCATTTCCTCATAGCAAGCGTCACTGGAAATGTTGAGATTAATATAGCGAGTGTTTTTGTGTTTTGCAGAGTGATTTGGATGTGATCGAGCCCACTCAAGGGATGCCAATAGAAGTAGCTGTATCCTTTCTCCAAAGACTAGTAAACATGGCAGATGTACTTATATTTGCCAGTTCGCTCAATTTCAATGAGTTAGAGTCCGAAAAGAACATGTCCAATGGTGGGATTCTGCGACAATGTTTACGACTTGTTTGTACAAGTGCCGTCCGTAATTGTCTCGAGTGTAAAGAGCGTTTGCGACTGCATCAAACGGGGGGTTACTGCGGTGGAAACGGTTCCGCTATTCCAGCCAAAGTGGCTCACTTACATTCCCTTATCCGTGGAGCTCAAGCTTCACCAAAGGTTCAACAGCGTCAAGTATAAAACATTTTCAAGAAAAAGGCTGTGATTATTTTCCACTATAACTCATTTATTGGTTTTTGCTTATGTGTAGAATATTGTGGAGAATTTGGCCACGCAGAACAGTCCAGTGAAAGACCCAGAAAAACTGCTACAAGATATGGATGTGAATCGGCTACGTGCTGTTATATATCGTGATATTGTAAACATTTTTAATTCATATTTGATGACAAACATGCCAAATGATACCAGTCTTACTATTTCAAGTCAAACTATATCGTATAATTAATTTGAATTTTTACTTATACTAAATAGGAGGAAACAAAGCAGGCCCAGTTCCTGTCATTAGCTATAGTGTATTTCATTTCTGTGTTGATGGTATCCAAGTACCGTGATATTTTGGAGCCGCCACCCACTCCGTCTTCAAGTCCAGTGCCAAATAATAGTGATCAATCCAGTGCCAGAAATTGTAATCCTTCACCAAACGGCTCTAATGCCATAACTTCAGGTAAAGTTACTCTTTGATTAGATCATTAAATTTTTAACATACTTATTGTTAATTGAAGTTACAGATATTGTTGTGACAACTCTTTCAAAAAAGATGATATTATTTCACACTGTTATAGTGTGTTGTGTAATGAAATTATCTCATGGTCTCTTCTTTATGTTATGCAACATTTATATCGATTGGTTTCTGATTTAATAAGCTGTAACATCTCTATGGATGACTAGCGTTTAATTTTTGTTTCCCTGGTGTTTTATTTTAATAATGACATGTAAGTACTGAAACGGTGATTCATAAATGCGTTTGGGCAGTTTAGTTACTTATTCGCTTAGTTTTTAGTGTCGAATGATTTTATTTGGACGATATAAATTATGGTAATTTAAAAACTCAAGTACAAGTAAAAATATGGGATTCTAATATAATCAGCTATTAGTTTATATTCATTCATTTGACAAGTAATGTGGCTTTATAATTGAGAGTGAAATGTAGTATGAAGGCTTAAAAATAGTATAGGTAAGTTTACCAGTAGCTACTGTATTTAGCACAGTAAGTATGTACGGATCAGTTGTTAAACAACGAATGTTGTTTGTACAATTTCACTCTGTCCGTGTGTCCGTCCGTCTGTCCGTATGCACGATAACTTAAAAACGGTTTGAGCTAAAAACTTCAAATTTGCTACACATACTATTGATGTCCAATGTAAGGTTAAGTTCAAAGATGGAGTCAATCGGTCAACTCCTTCATGACCTTTGACCCAATTCCTATGTCTGTGTATAAGTACTAGGCTTGTTAGTATTGCTTTGATATAAAAGAGAAGATACGTAATATCAATGTCTAAGAGCAATTCAAATGTAAATTTTCATACGAAAGTCAAGTAAAAATATAAAATAGTAAAATTATACGGAAGTTTTCAAAAAGCTTAAATGATTTTCTCGTACAAAGTCTTGGGCTGACAGTCAGTGTATTATATCTTTACAAACTACAAAATAAGTAAATAGTATGATTTTAATTTCAGTGTTTTTAAATATTATGTAACTTCGTTGTTTCGCTACACCCGGTGTTGACCGGTGTATTTATATTTGATATAAGATGCGTGATATGATATTTAGTATATTTAGATATTATGTCAGTATAGTTTCCGAATTTTTCGTTATCATTTTGTGTACACAATATGATCTTATGATGATATGATGTAGTGGTTGTGGGTGGGAAATCAACGGCTGCGTCTTCCCAACAACCAAAATTTCCTCAATGGACGAACCACATTTATCCACAGTTTCTCCCGAACTTTTGCCAAACATATTGTCCCAATTCTTCTAGCAATCCTAATGAAGCAAGAGCTTCTAAATACGTGAAAGGTAAAAAATCTCACTCAACACTAGCACGTCATTCTGTATACTGCAATAGTATGTATGTAAGAGTAAGAGCAATCAAGACTCTAACAGCACAACAAAATAATTTTCCGTTGATGTTACCTATTCATAAATTGCATCGTCTGTTGTGTAGCATTTAATAACTGAATTTGACTTTTCAATTCCAACCACGCAAAGATTTATCAAAAATCGATTTCCTTTCAATTGCCATATTTTAATCCACTTGTCCTTTTTCCATCACTTGCCAAGTCGCAATCAATGATCAATCTCACAAAGAACGTGCTTATTATTCCGTAGATAAAGACAAGCACTTCCACCATTCTACCACAAATAATATTATTTTTTAAAGATATGGGCTGTGGCACGCTTTGCAATTGATGGTATGATATGACATGACTGATGATGATAATGATGCAGAATTTCACTTGTTTTTTATTCACATCTTTGGATGCTGCCAAAACTGACTATGAGTAAATGTGGCTAAACCTAAAACTTGCATTGTGATTCGACAACATGTTTACAATGCATTGGGTTGTTGGGAATGAACGCTTATGAGCAATTCAAAAATTATTTATATAGATTATTGCATTTTGTCGACATAACAAATGTATCCGTGATGCCGTCCAACTGCAGAGAAAAAGCATTTACCATAATGCAGAATACCTTTTAAAATTGTGTCACAAAAACGTTATTATGCTCTTCATTACTTTTCTTGATTTAGCACGGGACATTCGTAAGTTGTTAATTTTCATTATATGATGAGAATGATGCAAAAAATATGCGACATTTGATGCAGCTTCTAATAAGTTTCAAATCCCTCGTAGATATAAAAAGTTTAGTAAAATTATCAGGGGAACGCAGAACCTGAATTGTATTGACACTTTTCATGTAGCACTTCTCGAAATGAATTTAAAAGAATGACGCACTAATAGCGTAACTAAAAATGGTGTGAGATACAATGAAAGTGTCAGTTGTAGCTGTAACTGCCGTGCTATGCGAATGTGAGAGCAAATTGCTGATTATTGCAAATTAATGTGTTCAATTTCGAAGAAGAATATTTGAGTTTTTTGTAAAGGTTGATAGCAAGGATAAATAAGCTTCCATTCATGTATTGTATTTTGCATCAATAGTTGTGTCGGCTTACTAACGGTTACTATACTAAATTAGTTGCTAATTTGATTATTTCTGCATTGATAACTGCAGTACTAATAATTTCGCAGTTGTTCTTGCTGTCTTCTGTTGTATTATGAACGGAGTTGGTCATTATTGTGTTATTGTGTCGTGGTGTCGTAAAGAATATGTCCTAGTTGTACAAAATGTAACTTGTCTATGTAGATGGATATGTATTAATTTTAGCAATTGTTGAAGATTTGATTCAGTTTCACTTTCAACATTATTCCGTTGTAGTTCTGTAAACTAATTGACTTAGAAAACAACATAACTAAGAATACATGTTAACTGTTAACATTGAAGTCATTTCCTTAAGAGCTGCGACATTGCAGCAACTACTAACAATGATGAATGAAGATTGAAATCTTATATATAAATAATAAA